>CAVNYN010270522.1:0-38977 GCA_963692815.1 Nyctanthes arbor-tristis | reverse complement strand
CAATACTGTCGGCGGCAAGGGAGACGTGGGGTGGGGTGGGGTGGGTTTTTTTATTATTTTTAAATATTTTTAAAAAAAGTTTAAAATGTTTATGGGGAGTATAATCGTCTTTTTCATAAAAATTTGACGGAATAGTGGCAATAGGGACGATTTGTGTGCATTTTTGAAAGGTTGGGGGCTGTGGTGTGTCTTAAAAAAGGTTGGGGACGAAACCTGTTCTTAACCTAAAGGTTGGGGACGATTTGCGATATTAACCCTAATAATAATAATTATTATTATTAATAAATAACTTTAACTATAGCCGAACATGGCCAAGTGAATCAATTTGCTCCTGAATTGAGAAACAAGTCAAAATGTGCATGGGCCAGCTCATGAAGAGCCGTATTTTTACTCTTGCCGAGAAACGATAGTTTTTCTTTTATACACACACACACATATATATATTTTGCAAAATAAAGTATACAGCCTATTTTTCCTTTTTTTAAAACCTTTTTGGTATAGTCCACTTTATTTTACCTCTTTTTTTTTCTTTTTTAAACTTATTATTGCAATTTTGCCTCTTATGCTTGTAAATATGTCTTCTCTTTTTTTTTTTCTAAAGTTATTTTGGGTTTTTTTAATTTTTATTATAGTATATTTGTTTTCATTTTATTATTATTATTATTTATTATTTATAGTAATTGTAACTGATTTTTGTAGTTTAAATGTGATTCCATATCTTTAGTTGTGATAGAATCTATTTTAGAAACTTTAAAGATAATTATTATCCGTCCTCAATTTTAGCCCATAAGCAACTCACCTCTTTCTGGGTTTCTAATCATTATTTCTACTCATTCTCTGCAACTTAGCAACACATTGAAGCCTACTCGAATCATCTCCGCTGGTTGTTACTCCAATTGTAACAACCCGTTCTCCTATTTTCAAAGTTTAACTTTTACCCGTCAAAGTCAAAGGTGAAATAGTCAAGTCAAGGTCAAAATTAAATTATTTGGGTCAAAATTAAAGTTATTAAATGGTTTAAAGTAAAAGAATTAAGGTTGAAGGTTTTATAGGCAAATTATATTTTATTAAGGACTAACTTATAGCAAGAAAGAAAGTTGAAGGACCATGAGTGCAATTAGCATATAATATATACGTTTTTGTCTTGCATTTGGAAAGGAAAGGAGAAGCAGACGCAGGGAGCTGCGACTCGGCAGAAAGGAAAAAAAATGGGGAGAAGAAAGAAAAGAAAAAGAGAAGGGAAGAAAAAGGAAAAGAAATGAGGGATTTGCACCTTATTGGCATGGTTTGACACTTGGGCTCTTGATTTCTTTGTGTAATTTCATATGGGTAAGTAAAAGAGTGATTTTTGGAGTTTATGTATTTTCTCATGGGTATTAAATTTATGATTTATTCTTATGATTTAAGGCTAGATAATTGATATTTATGTTGAAAGAATAATGGGTTCTAATTTTTAGCTCCTATTATACATTGTGGTCTGATTTTCATATACCCTAGAAATTGAGAATTTGGGGATTTTGTGTAATGTGATATTTAATGAGGATATATTGGTAGAGTATGGAATCATGTGGATGAGAATTATTAATTTGATGTTAAAAAGTGTTTGTGGTAATTAAAGATAAATGGAGCTATGTATAGATGAGATGTTGATGAATGGAGTTGGTAATCATTTTATTTGTGTATGAATGTAAGTGTATTAAAAATGTAACATGTGGTTGGTAAGAATTGTGATAATCGCTTGAAGGAGTTGAAATGAATTTATGGAGAAGATATGGATATGACATAAAGGAAAAATATGTGTTGATTTATTAAGTTGTGAGTACTTAAGGAAGTGAATTAAGTGAAATGGGAATACATAAAGTAGATAAATGGGATTTTGAGTTCAATTAATATGTTGTTGATTTTATTTGATATATATATATGTATATGATGTGTTGGAAACAAGGTAAAGTTGGAATAAGAATGTATTGTGATTAATTAAGGGATTGCTACACGACGCTCTTCCGATCTTATTATGTAAATTTTGGTGACTAAAGGACATTTTATTTATGTGGCTAATTTTTATTTGGTAATACTATTGGGCATTTGACAAGATGATGGCATGATATATTTCAAGGACTATTGATGGATATATGATTTGATATGTAAATTTTAATGGTTGATGAGGACATGATATGTTAATGAAATAAGTGAATTTAAGGAAAATAAATGGTTCATGACGTAAAGGAATTTCATGTGTTAATGCATGTGTTGAATTATCAAATTGTGAGCAATTAAGTGAAATAAGTAAATTAAGATTTTTTGTATTGTTGGTGAATTTATTTTAGATGAGATATTATTGGGTATTCAACATATGATATCACAAGATTTGTACGTAAAAGGATAGTCGGTGATCATATGGCAACAATTGGATTATTGGAATTTAATATGAAAAGTGACTTTGATTTCAAGAGTTAAAGTTGAATTATATTTCTTATTTGGGCAAGGACATTGAATATTAAATTGGATTTGTTATGTTATGATTTCAGGTGATGACGAGCCGGTTGGAAAGGTATGCTAGTCGAGCTAGTTATGATTTTTAACTCTGTGAATGGAAAAATATTTTTCAAGGATTAAGCATGTTTTCATTATAGCATGTTAAATGTTTTACTATCTAAAAGTCAAGCATGATTTCTTTGTTATTATGGTAATATATGAAATTCATAAAATGTTTAAGCATGCTATTATCTTTAGAATGTGATTTCAAAAAGGAAATAGTTATCTTATTACGTTAATAATTTTCATAAAAGCAAATTATGTCATATTATAAGATTCTTGAGAAAAGCATATTATAAGAATTGTTTTCAAAACCACAAAAGTATCTGTGTGATCATTACCCACTCTGCATCGTGTGATTCGTTTCACGGTGTATTGACCAGTTCAGTGATTTACCCGCTATGCATTGTGTGATGCGTTCTACAGTGCATGACTAGTTATATATAGGTCTTTGGGACCCATCGTCATACACACATAGGCTTTGGACTGTGTATAGTGGTGTTTGCCTTTAGGGCTTGCTCTGCGCGCGCATGACTAGTTATTCAGTTACTCACTTATCATATCACTCAGTTCTGAGTAGTATACCTTGTACATCGAGATTACTCTATACATGTGTGTTACTGCTTAGCGGTACTTTTAGTGTGGATTTTTCATTTATCAGTATTTATATAAATTTTCAGCTAGTTATTCAGATTTCAGAACACAATTACAGTTTACGTATTCATATTATATGATTCAAATATCAATTTGAAGAAACTCAGTTACAGTATTCTTAGCAAAAAGTGATTATTTTGCACTTATATGATTTCAACACTATTATCAAGGTATGCCGTTTTAGTATTATTTAAACTCGTATTTCAAACTCAAAAGATGTTTGCAACGCGTTTTTATAACTCTCAACTGTTATGTTGTATCTATGTAGTATAAAGTTTAAAAGTTCAACAGCTTTTCAGAAATAAATAATAGGGAAAAGTATATATGTATTTGCGAACTTATCCACTCACTAAGTTACCAGCTCATGTATTTTCTAATGTTTTTCTTATAGAGGATCGGGCTTGAGCACTTATTCGATTGCCTGTGGAGTTCTCAGCCAACCACCATTGTATTGCATCAATTTAATATGTTCATTACACTTTTAACATATATGTTAATCGTAGTTGAAAATTAGTTTTTATAAATTATTTCAAGATCATTCAAACTCTGCCAAAATTTTTATAAGATCATTTTAGTCCAGAGGTTTATACAAAGTTAAGTTTTCAATTGCCTTGACAGTGGGCCTCGGTCAAGCTGGTATCCATCGTCGGTGCACGCCACGTGTCCGGTCTAGTAGGATGGCTGAGGCGGGGCGTGTCACCAATTATCTTGATCATTCCCGGATTTTTATTTTTCTTTTCTTTTTTCGCTTTTGCTCTGCACATTTATTGCTTCATTGCATGCCTTCCAAATATAATTTAAGCAGAAACAACTCAGTCAAAACGGGTAAAGCACGATCTTCACACAAAAATTCGAAGTGTCCGCCTCGAGGTGGACGTCCCGAGAAAGTCCGCATTCAGCCGCGGGTGTCCCATAATGTTGATCCTTTTTCAAAATTTATGTTATGCTGATTTTTTTTCTTGTCTCTGCCCTGGGTTTTTCTATTTTATTTCGGGGGTTGTGTATGCCTAATTTACATATAGAGTTCAGATGCAAATAAGTGGAATTGTTGGTGATTTTTAATCTTATTTTGGAGGGGTTTCATCTGTCTTTTTTTTTCTCCCCAATTGGTTTGCACACCCCTTCTCCCCATTGATTGTACCAAAAATTAGGTCTTGGTATCCTGTATGATGGCGTTTGTTGCTCATTTTCAGTTCAGTGGCTGCATCAATGGTTATTGTTACCATTTTTGGGGTCTTGTCCAGCTTTACCTTGTTACCTCATTGAATTTTTTTGTTATTCAGGGGGGCTACTATTGGTAGCTTGGCAGGGTCAATGTCTGGACAAACAGTTGATTTTTTGCAACATTTAATGGCCAATCCTTTTGAAGCACTAACTACTCAGAAGAACATGTCTATTCAGCTTTACAAGTGTGTTAATGAGGATCAGCGTTGAGTAGTTGGGAAGTACCTTGTCAAGAGCTTGTTAGTTCACTAGCCTAGTCATCCTTTTTGTTCTCTCTCTCTCTCTCTCTCTCTTTTTCCCCCGATGACTTGGTTGGTATTATATGTAAACATTTTTTTTGTCCTTTTGTTGATATGGAATGGATGCTGGTTTCTTTGCTGATGATTAATGGAATAATCTATCTTCTTTTTTTTTTTCCTTAGGTAATGAGTGTTATTTTTTCTACCATTCATTATTCATCTTCTGAAGAGTGAGGGAAGATGTATATGTGTGAGCATAATATATTGGTGTTGCGTTTCAGTTTATATGTTTCTTGCCAATAATAGTTCTGGTTGCTTATATTTTTGTTACTAGTATAAGAGCTGATAATACAGTGTTACTAATTATCGAGCTATTTTGTAACAAGCAATGACAGATTAGTGTAATCACTCCTATTTTTCCGACCAGAATTGTTTTTTGTTTGTCTAGTAATGAGTTTCTAATGATGTTCACTGTTGAGCATGACAAATTGCGGGTACATTTCATAGTAAGAGATATTTATCAATAAAGCCTTTGGTCTCCTGCTGCTAGAATGTTTTTTAACAACATAGAAGGTGGTAACAAATTTTTTTACAAGGTTTTTTCTCCCCTTTCTATTTTATATTATTTTATTTTATTTTTTGTTGGTAGTATGTTAAACTCTATTCAAATGCTTACACTGTCAACAGACTATTTATTTCTTCTTCTTCTTCTTCTTCTTCTTCTTCTTCTTCTTCTTCTTCTTCTTCTTCTTCTTCTTCTTCTCTTCCCTTAACCCCCAGTTTGGAGTACATCCTTTTGGCATTAGACTACACTGTGATAACACTGCAACATCAGATGGTGTTATAGTAAGGGGTTTTCCTGTATAGTTTTCAAGGATCCATATGTGGCCTCATGTTATATTACTGGATTGCAGTCTTTTTTTTTTTTTTTTTTTTGCATTTTTGTCGACTGCAAAAAGGATGCTAACAGATTATAGTGTATGTGTTTTCTTACATTGTAAGTATTGTTAACGCAACTTGTAGTCCGTTGCCAAATTCCCTCGTAACATATCTCAGGCATTGGTAACACATCCTTTTTAGAAGGTAACATCCATCATTTTAAAAGGTTGTTACCTATATTGTCGCCTGTTTTCCAGGAATCCATCGTAGCATATCTCAAGAACTTGGTACCAAAACATTCTCCAGCTAAATACCGTGGTTACGCCCCCTTTGTTTTGCCGACAACAAGCCACACATGAAATAAGGCTTTACCAGATTCCCTGGTAACATATCTTTGACATTAGGAACATACCATGTTTAGAAGGTAACATCCATCATTTTAAACGGTTTTTTTTTGGAAATAAAAGACTTAATTCTTATGAGCATGAACATCATGGTTTACATCCAAATAAGTAATCGAAACTTGATAACAAAGTATTTTTCCAGTTAAAAACAATGGTGAGACCCCCGATCTCTCATGCTGGCAGCAGTCCACACATGAAATGTGGCAGAAAAAACATAGTAAAATATCTCAAATCTTAGTATCAAAACATTTTTCCAGTTAAATACCATGGTCAAACCCCTTTGTGGTAACACCCTTTTTTCCTGCTAATAGAAATCCAAACATGAGATCGGAGGGAAATAGCTTTGAAACTTGATCCTTCAAATTAAAATATGTCATCAAGGAAAAAAATTTAATCATATATATATATATTTTTTTTGACATAAAAAAAGTAATCATAATAAAATTAGTGATAGTTTAGAAAAACCATATTTTCATATAAATTTTCTGTGTGCTTATAGTTTGTAGGAATTCCCCCGGCAGTTTATGGTATTTAAGAATCTTTTCCATTAGCCTATTAATAATGAGTTTTTTTATTAAAAGGACGGTTCTCCCACACATGTAGAGAATTATCCTATGTGGCGCACACACGGCACACAAAAGCCCCACTGCTAGTTTTTAACTATCTCATGCAAGGAAATTGGAGGGGCCTACAGTTGAATTTAAAACACAAAATCAGACACATCCACCCACCCTGACCCGATAATTTGCACGCCCAATTTCGGATTCCCCCCCACACCCGCACACACTCTGCGACCACACCAAAAATTCCTGTCGGCAACCTAGCCAACGCGCCGGATAGGTCCGAACGGCCTGCCGCGACCTCGCTCACCCGTCTTCCATCTGCAACCCAGTTGCCCCAAAATCTGTAGAGCGTAGGAGTCATTCGATCAAAGAAAAAACCCAACCGAGGTGGTGATGGTGTTGCTAATCTGATCTATTTGATTGGGTAAATATGATCTGTTACAGACGTGTGCTCTTCCGATCTGAAATTGATTGGGTTTATTGGTGTTGCTAATCTGATCTATTTGATTGGGTAGATATGATCTGTTAAGAAATTGATTGGGTTTAGTGGCGGTGATGGTGTTGCTAATCTAATCTATTATTTAAGGACTTGAAAGAAAAACTCAAAATATTTTTCAATTTATGTATCAATTCTATTTAGTTTCTTTAATTTTCTTTTGTCCTATTGAAGGTTGTTTTGTGGGTTTTTCATACATAATGCTATAATGGTTAAATTTTGTGTGAAGATCCGAAGCTGGAACTATGAGGATCTTTATATTTCCATCAGTTTTAGGATATTGAATTCCTCATTGGACAGGGTATGCCTTTGTTTTGCACTTCTTTCCTGGCTTGTTCTCATAATAATAGGCTTAATTTAGGACTTGTGTTCCCAAGAAATCGGTGGATGAAAATGTTTAGGCTGATTTCTGTTTGAAATAAGAATAGAATAATAACTCGGGCAGGTCGACGACGGAGACGCCGGCAAACTGGTGAGGAGGTCGACGACAGAGACGACCGGTTTCTTCTTTCGAACTATGCTTAGCTTTGAGAAATAGTCGGGCAGCGCACGGGGGTCGGCCAGAGTGGGCAGTGCACCAGCGGCTTCTTCTTCGCCGGGCAGAAATTGTGGTGGTGGTGAAGATCGCTGCGAAATGGAATTTGGGGAAATATAAAGGTCTGGTCCGATTTTTGGATTGCCTAGGTGCGTTAGATTTTCAGGCCCTTTATGATGGTGGGCCATAAGTAATTTTTTGGAGAGGACACGCGTGGGCAGGTGCATGGCTTCATTTGGGCTTCTTTTAACCTTATTTGGCAGCCAAATCAGCCTATCCTCTCCATGTAAGGGATAATGGTTTTTTTTGTAGAAAAAACTGATTAATAATTGGTAGAAATTCCACTTTCTGTATAAATTATGCTAACAGGTTACCGTACATCAGTTTGTTTTCCTGGTTTTTTTAGATTGTTACCAAACTTCCTGTTAACATATCCCAACACTTGGTACTAAATCTTTTTAGTTAAATGTCGTGATAACAACCTTTTTTGGCTAAAACTGGACGTTATTATCAGCTTCAAAAAAAAGGTAAAAAAAAAAAAAAGAAAAAAAAAAGAAAAAGTATTAATATTATTATTATATTTGAAAGTCGTAATAGTTGACCAATTGGAGAACCATAGTCTAAAGCTTTCGATATTATATATTTCGCATTCCCATATTCCCCCCTTCCCTTAATTAGTTGTAAAGCCACACATCGTGAATAACACCAAAATATCTGCTCTGAATGAACAAGGATTCTACAATGTTTTGCTCTAGTTGTGGGGAAGTGATTTTAGGGATATAATGGCTGTATTTGACTTGTTTTTTCAATTCGTTCCTAATCTTTAGCATACCAAACTTGTAACTGTCACAAAATTTAAATGCTAACTTGATTATCGGATGACAGTTATGATCAATCCGATTTTATTTCTTTTTTTTTTGTTACCTATTTTTTCCTAACTTTATTTTTCTATATTTTTTATATATAGAATAGAGGTGGCATTTTTGCAAGGGACTAGGGTATTTTTACAATTTGTTTTGAGGTTAGTGGTATAAATATTTGATATGTATAATATTGGGAAAATGACAGAATAAACAACATTTTGCACCACATATTATAAAAGTAAGGTCACAATAATATTTGTTCACTTTTCAAGTGTTTCTGCCCACAACTTTCCAGTTTTATAAATACAATTTTAATTTTTATATATATTACATTCTTTCTTTTTTCTTAAATTTAAATAAATAAAATAAATATAGATATATATATATATACACACATATTTATATATTATGCGTGCATATATATATATATATATTTATTCCACTGCTTTGTTCCACCGCTTGAATTGCACAGCAAATTCCGTGTTTCACCGATTTCTCCGGTGGGTTCTTATCTCTTCGACATGTTTCAAATTCAAAAAAAAATCGATTGGATTATCGGATTAATCATTCAATAATCGTTAGGAGTCCTAACTGCATGAAAGTTTTCCCAACTCTGTATGTTGAAAACGACACTCTTTGCGGCATCGATTTTTCCTCTGTATTTTTCCATGTGTCTGTGGGTGATTGGATTTCTGCAATAATTTGAACTACTAAAAGGTATGCGATTATCATGCTTCAATGATCTAGACTTTGATTTCTTATTGATTGTAGTACATAGAATCTCCTCTTAAGACATTCTTGTTTGTGAAATTCTTGCGGGGACATTTGTAGCAATTTATAGCAAGAAAATCCACAATCTACACACGAAATCATACATATACACGCTACAGCTTACAAGAAATTCTCTGCAAGTATACATACACAAGAAATCAACCATAGTCTCCTACAAATTACATACACACGCACACTCACCTCTAGAATCAGCCACTGTCGTTACCCTCATTCGACCCTCGTTCGACTCAGTCAAACACCCCATTAAAACACCATCCCCAGCTATAGTCACACCATTCATCACCACCACTGTCCCTTCACCTTTTCATTTCGTAAAAACTAAGTTCAAGGGAAAAAAAAGAAAAAGAGAGAGAAACAGAGACAGAAGGCAGAAACCAAGACCTAAAGCTGGCAGTCACCATTGACTGCCATTGCCACCACCGCTTCGCTACTTTGTCACCAAAGAAATATTAGAAAACGAAGCCCATAACCAGTGGCGTAGCTAGGAATAAGATCTTGCGGAGGCGAAATAATAAAGTCAAATGAACCATATATTGTTTTTCTTTGTCAAACAAAGTGAACACTAAACATCAAAGCAAATAATATTATACATCAATATTTACTCCACAAAATAAATCTACATTGTGTATTACATATAATCAGGGATGGACCTAGAAATTTTTGGAGGACTGAGCTGGAAACAGGAGGTGTCATTCCACCTTCTCAGGGGGTTCGGGGACAGCGCCCCCAAAAGTTTTTTGCTCGTAGTGAAAATTGTTCGGAATATAATTTCTCGACTTTATGACATGTAAACTTTGTAAGTTAAATTCTAAACTTATTTTTAGTGTTTTAATGATGAATCTCGGATATTTTTTCTTTTCAACCATCGTATCAGAAAAAGTTAGTAACTTATCAAATATATAATTTTTAATTTTCAAATAAGGTGCTAAAAGATTCATCAACAATTTTAAAAAATTCTATGTATCACCAAGAAGTTTTCTCAAAAAAACACAAACTATGTGTAATGATACACATAAAATTAATCAGAAAAAAAGCAGTAGGAAATAAAAATCATGAAATATAAAACAATTATTATAACTTATACGAACATAAAAGAGTAGTGCTAGAAAGACACTACATGAAAGAGTAATCTCTCTTGTAAAAGAGTAGTGCTAGAGAGACACTGCATAAAAGAGCAGTAGAGAAAGAATATATATAGATATATATATATAGAGAGAGAGATAGATAGAGAGAGAGAGAGAGGCGGGAAGAACGTGAGAGAATATAGAGAGAGGAGTGTGTATGTAATGACCCAGAAAATTCACTTGTTTGTATTATGATTGTTTATTATTGAGTAGAACTATTAAATTGTTTTAATGATTAAGTGACAAAAAGAGAAAAGATAAATGTAAAATATATTAATATTTGTATAGATGACTTTTGTCGTTCACTTATAGTTAATGATTAAAGTTTTCAAATTCTATTATATAGTACTCCACAAAAGCTCCGCATAGACACTAATAACTCGTTATTTGGATTTTATTCGACCTTTTAAAATTAAGTCTAAAGACGAGTTGACAAAAAAAAAGGAAAAAAGGTCAGTACATGGCTGCCAAGTAGCAACGATATAGTGGGACAACAAATAAGCCATGTGAGGAAAAATGGGAGGAAAGGTGGAAGGCTTCTATTGGCATAAGTGGCATGCAATGAATTATAGCCACTTGTCAAGAAATTATTGGAGCCATATATCTGTAAATAGCCAAGGTTTTTCCCATCTCCATGCACCAACCGTCCCCCCTCTCTCTCCCCCATTTCTATAAATTAGTTCTTGGCCCTTTATACTTTAGCTTATGGAAACTTTGGTCTCCTAATTATCAAATACATCCTTTACACAAGGAAATTCTATACCCCATGCACCAAAATAATAACGAGAGCAGAAGGGAAATAATATATAATTCTAAACGAGCAATAGATCATCTTTGTACACACTTAAATTCAAGAATAAGAAAGATAAATTAAAGGCCTGATGTGCTAACAAAGGAGGAAGCAAATGAAAGAAGGAGTTAATATTGCAAAGTAATCCCAATTAGGGATTTAATGTGAGTGATCTTTACACCCTTTTATGTATTCGTCAAACATGCTTATATGAATTATCTAAGAAAAGTCAAGTGTTTGTAATCTATAATGATGACAATGCTATTATATGAGAAAATTCTCATGTTTGTAATATATGATGATGATAATACCATTATTCAAGGAATTTTCTCTAATGTCAAATATTGTTCATGATCAAACCTATAATGAGATAAGTTATGCTATGTGAAGTAAGCTATGTGATTTAGTTCATGTTATGCATAGCAATTAAAGCACAAGTGCATTCAAAAGAAAATGAATTACATCTAGATCTTCCCCATCAGTTTCAGAATAGAATTATATTTAGTACATGAAATGTTTAGTACCAAGGCACTTCTTTTTGGGTTGTGGGAGACTACCAAGGTAGTCTATGATAAATGTTCAGAATCAGTTATAGTTTTGTGAAGCACCTAGGTGACCTATGATAAAAAACTTGGTACAAGTACTAACGGTACAAGTTATATTGAGCGCTCAGGTAAGACAGGTCTATGATGTAATTTGGGCACAAACTCACGTTTTTAAAAAAGAAAACCTGCATATGTAAAGATTTCTCACTGAATATTCTGTATTCATTCTTTTCCGTATTTTCCAAATTTTAGGTACTTGGAACTATGTGAACCGAGCTCTTTGAAAGCCTCAGATGGATGTCTATATGCCAATGTTATCGAGTCAAGACCTATGGGAAATCACCGGCCTCATCATTGCTCACCGTTGACATTGGGAGGATGAACATTATGGACTTATTACAGACTTGAATCATAAATATAAAATGAATTAAGTCACCAGCTTAGATAGTTCTAAAAATGAGAAATAATGAATATTTAAAATAATAATTACACTTAAACCCTTAACAAGGAGAAGTAAAGAAGTAGCTCACGGCTGGGGCGTTATAGCCTATGGCTGATCAGAGAGATAGAGGGGAGAGATAAAGAGATAAATACTCCCTCTGTCCCACAAAGAGAGTCCTGTATATAATTTTACGTGGATTAAGGATTTTGCCTTAATTTTTCATATATATATCTTTGTATCATTAATTGTTTGAAATATTTTCAATGTATAGGTAGTTGAATAACAATAATTAATTAGGGCGCATATGGAAATAAAACATTAAATACATATTCAATATGATAAGTGGACTATCTTTGTGGGATGGAGGGGGTAATAATTATAGAAAGAGGAAAAACAAATGCCAATGAATTTCTTGGGTTTTGTGTCATCAAATCCTTGCTATCTCTCTCTCTCTCTCTCTCTCTCCCTCCCTCCCTCCCATTTCCATTTTCTCCGCTATTTTTACAGGAAACTCCAACTGAAATCAAATAAATAAATAAATAGTGCTGCTTCTTGAAAACAGTAGGGAAACTGGACCGAGAAAGCTCAGCCTAGTTCTGTCCCTACTGAAACCCAACCTAACCTTTTTCCACACCAAAATTTTATCGGGTCGACTACCATTACGACGGCCGACTTTGCTAGGGCGATTGCCCCCCCATGCCACCTCGTCCCTTCGCCCCTAACCATGACCCAAAACACTTACCTCAATCGAAAACCCAGCAGAAACTGCTGCTCTTGACTAGAAACTCCTTGATCTTGCCTCGCCAAACTCTCGGTCAAACCTCCACTCTGCCAACACTCAAACCTTTTCAGTCATCTTTTCGATCAAACCCAAAGCTCAGCTCTTTGCCTCTCAAAACACTCTAGACTTCCCTGGCCAAACCAAGCAGCTTCTCTTCCTCACCATCAAAGTTAAACCCTCATTGCCATTCGAAAATCCCATTGAACCTGACGTCAATCTTCATCTCATCGAACCACTATGTATCACGAACCCATTTCAAACTATTTTGCCATCTCAATCGAACACTCCATATTACGACTGGAACTTTCTGAATCTATTTTCTCAAAATTATTGGGTCAAATTCCAAGCTATCAAACGGTTAAAGTGAATAAATTAATTATTGAAGGGCTTGTATACAAATTATTTTGAGTCAAGGGCCAATTTGCATTACTAAAATAAGTTGAGGGACCTTAAGTGTAATTTAGGCATATATATAAGACAATTCTTACATTTTGAAATTACACACACAAACTCACACGTTTCGACAGTAAGGCAAAGAAATAGGAGAGAAAAAAGGAAAAGTAAAAGAAGAAGAAAAGAAAGGAAAAAAGGGAGAAAATGGGGGGGGGGGGTTTGTTCCTTGTTGGCATGGTTTAGCATATGGGCTTTTGATTTCTTCCACAAATACATAAAGGTAAGTCAAGTCTGGTGATTTCTAGGGTTTATGTGTTTTGTAATGGGTGTTGATTTTATATTTTATTTTCATAATTTGAGGCTTAATAATTGTTCTCTATGTCATAAGAAGGATGAGTTTTAACCTTGCAACTTCCCTTACATATTATAATGAGATTTTCATAAACCCTAGATATGAAATTTGGGGATTTTGTGAATTATGCTTGGTAAAGGTGATTTATGAAACAATGGTGGTGAAAATGAGTAGATAATAAGTTGGGAATTTTATGTTGTGGATTTCTTCTTAATGAACCTGAATGTGAGTGCTGGAATTCATAATGTGATAATGCTTCAGAAGTGATTTAAGAAATGTTGAAAATAAGTTGAAGGTTGTAATCTCGTGAACTTTCGTGTTGTTGCATCTTTGAGGGATTTATGGTGGCACACTAAGTAATTGTGCATTTTTGTTATTTCAAGTGGTGACAAAGAGGTTAGGAAAGTCTATCAGCCATATTAGATTGTAGCTATAAATTGTGTGAGTGGAAAAATATTTTTCTAAATTATTTAGTATGCTTTTTTATGATATTTTAGTAAATGTTTAGTTTATTAAACTAAAATTAAGCATGTTTTTTCTATGTTATTATATGAAATTCCATGAAATATGTAATTATGGTATTATGTGTAAAATGATATTTTAAAGGGAAAAATGATTCTGTCACTATGTTAGAAATTTTTTTAGAAAGCATGTTATGTTATGTTAAGGAATCATTACAAAAGCATGTTATAAAGGATTATTTTAAAGCCACCAAAGGACCTATGTGATTTTTACCCACTCTGCATCGGTGTGATTAACTCCATGGTGTATTGGCCAGCTTTAGTGATTTGCCCGCTCTGCATTGTGTGCTGAGTTCCACGGTGCATGGCCAGTTATATATAGGTCTTTAGGACCCATCGTCATACACACGATCTCTTTGGGCTGTGTATGGTGGTGTTCGTCTTTGGGGTTTGTTCTACACGTGTTTGACTAGTTATTCCGTTATTTAGCTATTAGTTATCACTCTGTTCTGAGTAGTATACCTTGTACATCGAGATTACTCTGTACATGTGTGTTACTGCTTAACGATACTTTTGATGTGAATTTTCTAGTTATCAGTAATTATCTAAGTTTCAACTTTAGTAACTCAGTTTACCTATTCAGAAATTAAATGATCAGTTCTAGTTTCCAGAATCTATTTACGGTGTTTTCCTCATTTACATGATCTAGTATTTCATTTGCAAGTTAATTAGAAGATGTCCAAACAATTCAATTATATCTATGTATCATAAAGTTCAGCAAAACTTTCAGAAAAATTATAGAATACAAAAAGCTATATATATGCATTTGCGAACTTATGCGCTCACTAAGTTACAAGCTCATATATTTTATAACGTTTTTCTTACTTGGAGGTGACCTAGCTTGAGCAGAGTTGGATTTGCACCTTCAGATTTTTACTACCACTTTCTAGATTGTACGACGCAACACATTTTATCATTTCATGAAGCATTGACATATTTCATATTTTCATTCTCATGCTAGTTAGAAAGATTGAGTATTGCAAATAGTTTATTTTTATTTTGATGTCGGATGAATTGTAAAATTATTTTACACTCTTTTGGAGTCTCTAATAGATGGATGGTGTTAGCTATTAGCATGTGTGAATTTGGTTGTGGATTTTTGATTGGATAAGTCTATTTTACAGGGGAAACTCTGTCAAAATTTTTATAAATTATGTATGCTCACAAATATTCTTAAAGTTTCAAGTTTAGTCATAGTTTGCCTTGGTGGATCTAGGTTAAGATGGTATTCATCATCGGCGCACTCCACGTGTCAAGTCTAGCAGGATGACCTGGAACGGGGCGTGTTACTCCAACTCTGATTCGACCCCCATTGTCACCTATGTTATTCTCTGCCATTTGAATGAAAATTGAGGGGAAACCCGATGGATTTAGGGATTTGTACTAAATCCTAATTGCAGTCTAGCCCTCGTGTTTTATTGTGTCTTGTTTTGGCAACTAAAATTCATTTTGTGTCTGACTCAGCTCACATCATTTGGTCTTAAGCATGTAAGTCTCATAGCATTCATTTTAGTCAATTTCAGTCGTTGAAATTATTTATTTAATCTATTTTGGTCCCCGTATTTTTATCGATGTTCAGGTTGATCTAAAGTTTCAATTTTATCTATTTCAGTCCCTAGAGTTTAAAGGTTTATATTTGGAGTCAAAACTTTCAAAGCTTAGTTATTTTAAACTATTTCAAAATTCACAATTTTGCCTCACATTTTATTAGTCTTAAATTCTTACTTCAAATTTGTCTAGATGAAGCGCGCAACATGACTCAAGATTAGTTGCCATTTTAGCTCAAACTCAGGAAAAAGAAAGGAAAACATTTAAGATAGATTCCTTACTAAAGTTATTTTCAAAGAATGTGCGTACTAGTTATGGATTGCATGATGCAATTACATGTTATATCTTGATGCATATGCTTTATCTGATTCATTGAATTTATATGAAAGTTTATGCACATAATTATAGCTCACCTTAACTAGGAGCCCACAGACTTAACTTGCCATATTGGCAGGCCCACATTCATAGAAATTTAGCTTGCTTGAATTTTTGGGCCCACATACTTAAATTGCATGACTACGTGAGATGAATTGCAAAATATGTATTGCATATTTTCATTTAGTGCATAGAACCTACTGGGTGTTTCTTTGAAACTCTCACCTTTTATTTAAAAATATTTTAGGTTATGGAGCTGGCAGCGACTCGACCAGTCGTGCCAACTGAAATTTTTTTTCTTAAATGTTAAATAATATTGTATGCCAATAGTTCAAGACTACGTGCTTGTATATTTCAAATTTGGACTGCTTGTTTAACGTTGACAATGGATTGAGATTATTGATGATTATTTTTTTTTATGAAATGATGTTTAAAAAAATTCCACACTTATTTAGTTAATTATTTAAATTTCCGCATTTTTCTAAAAAGAAATAGAATAGACTTAGTAGTGTCTCAAATTCTTAGAACTGGGGGCGTTACACTTCTGCTGTCCAATTTTTTCATAAAATGTTCTCTGCTGATAATGATATTTTTTAATTGTAATTTATTGCTGAACATTCTTAAATTCGTGACTAAAGAAGATAACATTTTTCAAAACAAGCTGCCAGATAAAGGTGAACTTAGAGAAGTTTCCAGTCTTACTTCATAAAACTGACCAGCCTAAAGAATGGAAAGACTACAAGCCAGTAAGTTTATGTAATTTGTTTAATAAAATCATCATAGAGCTATTAAATTCTAGGCTTAGTATGATCTTGCCTAAAGTAATCTCAGACAACCAAAGTGGTTTTACACCAGGTAGAGTTATTACTCACAATATTCTGGTGGCTCAAGAATTAACCAACAAAATTGTTATTGTTAAGAAATTAAGAGGTGGAAATTTGGTTACAAACTAGTTTTTTCTTCCCGTGCAATGCACGGGATGCGAGTGCTGCATAAGAACAAATAGACTAAATTTCCATCATAGAGGAGAAAAAATAACATAGCGACAAACCAAGGGTAAATATTTATCAAAAAAGAGCTTTGTAAACTAACAAACTAAAATATACTAGAATAAGGAAACGTTAAAATAAATAAATAAATAAAAGTTTTGGCCGTCCATATTATGTTATAAATCATCCATGGCAATTAAATGTATTTTATTTTATAACCTGATCCACTACAAATTAAATTCTTTAAATTGATATGATTTGTCTGGAAATAGTTTATTAAGAAATGCAAATATTTTTTGTATACAAAAATAAAGTGCATTTCATGCATATCATGCAAAGAAAGAGCATCATAATCTAAAATATAATTACAAAGTTTCATGAACACCAACAACAAATAGATCAACAATGATAAGTTATTTCACTATCAGTCTTCCAACTCGCTTTACAAAATAGATCGGAAGAATTTTTAGACTTTTTCCAAAAATTGTTGACAACCTGAAACATTTTTTAGATTGACGTGCCTCACTATTGTAGAGGCTATTTTAATTTTCTTCATCAGTGGCTAGAGGTGTCTTGGCATGGTATTAGCATGAAGCTCTTCAATTGGTCTGATATCATCTGAGCATTGACAATATATCATATGCATTCAAGTGGCTCAACTTTGCGACTTGTATTCATTATCTCTTCTTCAACATCCCATATTAGATTCATGGTGAACTTGAGGGTGCTTGGTCTTCACATATTCCGGTTAATCACATAAGAAAATTTTACCACATATTGTACCAAAATCAAAAATTTGATCCAAAGGATTGCAGTGCCCAGAATTCTATGTACATTTGTGCTCTATGATGCAGATTTGTAATTGTACTTTTAATAAAAAAGAAAGAAACAAGTGGTTCCTAACGACTAATTAAAAGTATAATGGTGAGGCAATATATAATTACTGGAATGGAACGATAACATTAGCAAAAAAAGAGTTAAATACCCTTTTGGTCACTCAACTTATCCTTTTGTTTTTTAACCATCACTGAACTTCAACTTGTTACCTGTTACTCACTGAACTTATAAACTTGTTATCCATTTATCACTGAACTTATAAAAGTGTTTCTCATCCATCACTAAGACGGAATCTGCTTGTTAAATTTAACATAGGAGATAACGTGGCTTAACGGTGAAGTGACGTCGTTTAACAGTTCTGCCACGTCGTTTAACGTCGTTGAACTATTTAAATTATTACTGATTGGTCACTAAACTTACCTTTAAGTTATTAATTCATCATTAAACTTTAATGCGTTTCTAATTGGTCACTAAACTTGTCATTTAAGTTACTAAATCATCAATAAACTTTAACATGTTACCCGTTAGTAACAAGATTTGCAAAAATCAATTTATAACTTGTCGTTAGTAACTTCCCAAACTAATATTAATTTTTTTTCCTTTTTATAACATTTCTGGTTTTCTTTTTGGGCATATTAACCACATGTCACAAAATGCCGCTACTTTTTGCCCAACTATACTTTTCTCTTATGTCGAAAATTGATTCCAGTTCACAACGTCTAGTTAATAAATACACAAAATATGACATAAGTATATTAAATTCAATAATCCATCCTATTGCGGTTGTGTATCTTACACAAAATGGGATAGTAATACCATGATTTTATCAATGTTAAAAAAAATGCCATGATTTTATCAATACAAAAAGAAAACAAGTAAACGCATTGTTGACATCAAATTTTGACTTCGACTCAACAAACAAGATTTTTTTATGCAGAAAATTCGTATTTGAATAAATTCGAGCAATAAATGCAAAAGCTAGAAGAATGTTTGCAATAAATGAAAGAGAGTAAATATGCTAAAGACAAGAAGAATGAAATTAGGAAGTCGAACCCCTTTTCAGTATTATTTACCTCTATTTATGGCACACATTTGCATGGCGGCAATGATTACATGTATTTAATACTGGGCTCATAGAAATGGTAAAAGGTCAAATCAACTGAGATTAAGCCTTCACTTTTTGATTAATAGTTGTCTAAACTCTGCATGAGTTAGGTAACCACCGTTTCTGCACTTAATGTTGAAGTCCCATCAGCTACAAGTGAGAAGTCTTTGCACTTAGGTTCATAAGCTACTGCTTAGCTGACACTTTTGCAGGTCATGACCATGCGACCTCAAGGGCATAGCGACTTGAACACTGAGACGTAGAATATATAGACAACAACTAGCTCTCCAGGTCGTTGACTTATGCCAGGTCTTAAGGTCTTCAGGTCGTTGAGTCCTTTAGGTCATTGGACTCGTGAGGTGGGCGGGACCTGGTTTCAAGGTCCTACCACCGTTGACCTTCATTGACCTAACGACCTACTGAGCACACACATGCATATGCAGGGCTAGTAGTGACAAAACCGGCATTTTATGACTTGTGGTAAATAAGCACCAAAAAAAAAAGTAATGTTGTAAAAAAGAAAAAAATTAATATTTGTTTGGGAAATGAACGACAAGTTATAAATTGATTTTGCAAATCTAGGTACTAACGAGTAACACGTCAAAGTTCGATGATGGTTTAGTAACTTAAATAGCAAGTTTAGTGACTAATTAGTAGCACATTAAAGTGTAATGATGAGTTAGTAACTTAAAGATAAATTTAGTGACCAACTATTAATAATATAAATAGTTCAATGACCATATAAGTATTTCACTTAGATCGGAAGAGCGGTAAACCACGCTATTTCACCATTAAGCCACGTCATCTCCTCCGTTATACTTAACTAACAGATTCCGTCTTAGTGATGGATGAGAAGCACTTTTATAAGTTCAATGATGAATGAGTAACACGTTTATAAGTTCAATGAGTAATTAACAGGTAATAAGTTGAAGTTCAATGATAATTTAGAAACAAAAAGTAAGTTGAGTGACCGAAACGGTATTTAACTCAGTCAAAAAAAAAAGGAATACTTCATCAAAAGTTAATTTTAGTTTACTACAATATTTGGAACACTTGTTTGTCTACAAATTAACATCTTCAATCCCCAACGACTAATCACTCAAAAACTACGGGTCATACAACTACATATAAGCAACAATGTATGAATAATGTCTCAAAGCTTCGGCCTCATAGTTAATCTTAAAATTTCAAATTATTTTGTTGTCTACGCCATCTTCTCAAAATTGCCGAACCTTTTATATAATCAGGACATGATATTTTAATTTGACTCACAAATGCATAGAAGTCTTAGGTATAGTATCAATTATTATTTATAATCATTTACAAATGCATTGTTTTATATACTTATGCTTGTATGCAATAAGACTACTAGACTTTATATCAAATAATTAAAAAAAAGAAAAAGCAACAGAAAAAGGACTATTAGACCTAATTTTTAATTAACCATCCATATAAAGCCATTTCTGCTTAAAGTCCATTCATTTGTTATGTCACAAAATTTACTTTTGGATTAGGACATTCAATATAACATAAGATAAACGTGAAAGTATTGTAACCATGAAATATCAATAACACCTAACATTTAAACAAATTGCTTGCACATATGAATTATTCTCATCCATGGTAACTACTAATGTTACTAAATGAAAAGACTAAAGAATACTTGAACTTTCAAAATGCTTGATGCTAATTGGAATTAAAACCATAAGAAAAATATAAAGTCGGGTAGCAATGCACAAATATCCAAATATAAAGATAACGGGCGATCATAGCAACGTGCCAGGTAATGATAATACAAACATAAATAGCCAAAATCTAGATAACGACAATACAAACGTTAATATTTTTACAGGGAGCCTTTGTTGAAAAATCCCCTACAAGTTCCCTTTTTGCGAAATAGCCTTAACGATCATAGCTTGACTTATGAACCTTGGCTAGAACTTTAGTGGGTATAGAGCTAGTAGCGACTCGACCAGTAGTGGCAACTGAAATTTTTTTCCTTAAATGTTAAATAATATTGTATGTCAGTAGTTCAAGACTACATTCTTGTTTATTTCAAATTTAAACTGCTTTGTTTAATGTTGACAATGGATTGAGATTATTGATGATTTGTTTTTATGAAATGATGCTTAAAAAAAATTCCGCACTTATTTTGGTAAATTATTTAAATTTCCGCATTTTTCTAAAAAGAAATAGAATGCACTTAGTAGTGTCTAGGATACTTAGAACTTAGGGTGTAACACTTCTGCTGTCCAATTTTTTCAGAAAATGTTCTCTGCAGATAATGATATTTTTTTATTCTAGTTTATTACAGAACATTCTTAAATTGGTGACTAAAGAAGATAACATTTTTTCTAAACAAGCTGCCAGATAAAGATGAACTTAGAGAAGTTCTAGTCTTACTTCCTAAAATTGACTAGCCTAAAGAATGGAAATACTGTAGCCCAAAAAGTTTATGTAATGTGTTTAATAAAATCATCACAGAGCTATTAAATTCTAGGCTTGCTATGATCTTGCCTAAAGTAATTTCAGACAACCAAAGTGGTTTTACACTTGGTAGAGTTATTACTCACAATATTCCGTTAGCTTAAGAATTAATCAACAAAATTATTAAGAAAGTAAGAGGTGGAAATTTGATTATAAAATTGGATATGGCCAAAGCCTACGATAGAGTTTCTTGGGGCCTTTTACTAAATGTGACGAGGCGCAGTTTGGCCTAATGAGGTTTGGATTGACATAATATCATTATGCATTAATAGATGTTTCTTTTCTTCGATATTAATAAATGGGTGAATTACAATATATTGTTTCTTCAATCCAGAGCATTTGGTAACCCATAATATTCAGTTCAATCAAACGTGAACATAATAGAATGTTGCTGGTGACTGGATGGCCAACAATGTACATAGTTATCAAGAAGGTGCAAACTTGGCAGGGCAAATGACAGGGATTATCCAGACAGAGAGGCTACAAGTTCCTTACTTGCACAAAGTTAGAATATTAGATAATATTTAGTATAAAGGAGTAGTGATAGGTTTGCATATGATTGTAAATCCAACTGATATATGCATGCATTTAGTGATGATAAGTTTATTGCTTTGTTATTTCATTTGATTTGATATTTGTTATTGAAATGTTGGAGAAAAGGAATGTTGACCTTAGAAAGTGACCAATAGATTCAGCTCACACCCGTTAGACAACGCAGCTGACAAGGCGAACGTACGTCCTCTGACGATCTAGTCTGCGGACGAGAATATACGAAAGGTTGTGAGAGGTTCTATTTGCTGGAACAAAGTATTTGGAGCCAGTTATATAGTAGAACTCACCTTTACCATGTGGAGAATGGAGGCTATATATAGCCATGCGGTGAATACCCTCCCTTGTGTAATGTCAATAATGCCCTTGTAGAATAAACTATACAAATATTAAACTATCACCCCTGAGGCAGGAATCTTCACAGTGTTCTATAGGAAATAGCTCTAGCTGGGAAATAATAATGGCCATTGATTAGGCGATATAATGATTGACTAGACCTTTAATTAATTGAAGGACATGGATTAAGTTACCACTATTCCTGTTCGGGTTTGTTCAGCTGGAGTTCCTCTTCCCAACCACAGAGGCTAGCGGCATAGCAATATTATGCTGGCTGGGCATTTGAGTAGACGTGGCATTCGAGTGGCACTAACCCTGTATACGTGGCAGGCTTTGTCGGCCATTGTACAAACAAGGTACATATGTCACGACCCACAAAGTTTGATCCCGTATTTACTTTAAATATCCCAATTTATATTAAGGACAGCAGAAAAAGTAAAAGTGGCAAAAACTTAAACTTTATGAAACTTAATAAAAACAGTGGGATATATAGAAATAAGGATAAAACTTAGACATAATAGGACTTTTGAAATTATGGAAGAAAAGTGTAAACACTATTTCGAAAAGTACAAGCACTTTACCATCAACAAGTTTTTCTTTCCAAAACATGTTTGCACTTTTACAAAAAGTTCTTACACTTCCTTGTAAGAGGAAATTTTCCACCTTTCAGTTACCATAACTTTAACACTTCTTACTGGAAAACATGACATCCGAAATTCCTAAATACAATCTAATTTGAATACAAACATATTTTGGTATAAGAGAAAACAATACCTCTATAAACAAATCATTTTGATACTTCTCTTAAAATCAAACGTTTCACAAAAGGAAAATCACTATTAATTTTCTTATGCATTACAAGCCGTAACTCATATACACATTGCTTTAATGTACAAAATATCGTACTCCATCTGCCATTGTCTTCCGGGGTCGCGAGGTCGTTGTTGAAGACTTGTTCCCAACCATCTACAAGTTTAGAAAACATGGAAAGACATGAGCATAAAACTCAGTAAGTAACACATACATGCAGCTTTTCCTTTAAATCATAACAATGATACATGACTAAGTGGGCCAAATTACATTCCAAGAACTTTACTTCGAGTGTCAACACATACTATTCACAATTATAATTGGCCATATTATATCATATCATAGGAGTAATCCATCATCAGCCCTACTTGACCCCTAGTAGAGTTTTAGACATTACTTATGCACAAATAGCTTATTTTTGGCATTTGCATAACTTGTAACCAAAAACATGTAAATTGTAGCATTTACCAAACTTGTAGTCACTTTTTATGTGCAACGGAACTCAACTTTAAACTTTTAACACTCGTAAGCAAAACACTAAAAATTCACATTGAAGCACATAAAAGGTGTATCAGTTACTTACAGTTATCTAAGAATAATCATATAATCATGTCATAATCACAAACATCAAAGAAATTGAAAGCGTTTCATATTCGGTTATGAAAGTGTTTGCAAGAAGTGCAAACATTTTACTCAAAATAGGAAATGCAGAGGCTTTTCAGTTTTTGTTACAAAAGTTGCAAACACTTTTCTAGCTTCTTTAGATTCTGATACAAAAGTGCTTACCAGAAAGTGCAATTCCGATCTTTACTAACTGCCCCATTTTCCCATAAAACTTACAATATCATTTTCATCCGACATTGTGGTACAAAATCAATTTTTTCTTATTTTCCGATCTTGGTAGAGTTTAATAAGAATAAGAAGGATAAAAGATGAAAAACTCACCTTCTTGTGTGCCATGGGCGTAGCCAAGATTTTTGGACGATGCGGTCAGAAATTTTTTCATTTTGGCGGGACGGTTGTCGAGCGGAAATTTTGAAAAATAGAATATTTTCTTCAAGAGTTCTTTTTTTAAAATATCTCTCCATAATCTAAAAATACAATAGAAATTAAACATAATCCCAAGCATAAACCCAAAATCTAATTTTAAACATAAATACTCATCTCACTACTTGAAATCTCTAATATCAAACCAAAAAACCAATTTCCAAATTAAAGCATAAACTAAAAATCAAGGTTTCGCATATTAGGGCTTTACTAAATTGAAGTATAAACCAATTTCCAAATTAATGGTTAGGGCTTTACTTATTAGGCCTTTACTAAATTGAAGCCTAAACTAAAAATTCAGGCTTTACAATAAATCAATAATACAACTTACCATATAAAAACTAGTAACAAATGTTATTGCAAGAATAAATAAACCCAAAATCATAAACGTAATTAATCATTATACATTTATACCCCAATTCTTCTTAGTTAATACTCAATACCACACATCAGATATTAGTATTACCACTTACCAATTGACCGAGAAGAAGCAAAGTAAAACCGTGAAAGGCCGAAGGCAAGCCAATTGGGAATCTGGGATTGGCGACTGGTGACTGCCGGCTGCCCTGCTGGCGATCGTGAGCTGCTGGAGCCTGGAGAAACAGAGATAGTCATGAGAGAGAGAGAGAGAGAGAGAGGTTGATTGGAGTTGAAGGTCATAGGCTCGCTGGGCGCTGGCGTTCTTACACTGGGCCTAAAGTGGCTTCGCCAGTGTTGAGTACAACAAATGAATATGCTCACAAGAGATGAAGATAATGGAAGGATTCTTGAGTTTCTCAACTAAAATAAGAATAAGATAATCTCTTACTTTCATTTCTTCAAATAAAACCTTGCTTGGAAGAAAGAAATAAAGAAGAATAAATCCTACATTTAGAAAGAGATGAAGATCGTGATCCTTGATTATTCTTGTACACAATAGCAAAGACATAAGAAGATATATTTTCTTATTCTTTTTTATTTACTGTGATGATCATGTGGAGAAACTTCATTTTCATTCCATGTGTTAGAGTTGCTTTTATTTTAAAACAAAAATCAGTTTTTTGTTACATACGCTTTTACCAAATGGTTGCTGTTGCTTTTTGGACTGTTGGATGAAACCAAGATTGATCACAGCCATTGACTAGCCATATAAAAGGACTGCCTCTTCAGATTAGGGCAGGGATTGAATACGCCTGTTTTTGTATATTCTCTCTAATGTATATTCCTTCTAGGGTTTCCTTTGTAACTTCTTTGTGAAGATCTTTCTGTGGGATTAGGGATCTTAGAAGGTGTCTTGTATAGGAGTTTGTCTCTTGATGTTGGGTTGTAGATTGTTAGAGGGCTTAGGGTGTATCGATTCTTTGGTGCTCGGTTCTTTGTGAATATCTTGTAAATGATTTCTTTGTGGTTATAGTGGAATGAGGCTTTTCACTCTAGTGGAGCTTCGAACGGAGACGTAGGCGGTGGTGCCAAACTCCGTGCCCTTCGGCGCGAACATATCGTGGTTTTGTGTTCTTTTCAGTTTTCACGTGGGTAGTTTGGGATTAATTTCTGAATTCTTGGGTATCAGAGCTAACTTCTGGGTAGAAATCGACCGCTCGAATCTGGTTTTTTGGGTTCTGACCACGAACTGAAATTGGGGGGTTTTCTTTGTCATCCAGTCTCGGGTCTCTTAGTGGGTCTAGGCTTGAATCGAAGAAGTTTTTGGGGTGTCTTGGCCGATTGCAAGTGTTGAGGGAGCTCTGTTCTACCTTTCTCTTTACACACTTCCGCTAGGATTTCTTTGTGTTTCTCTGCGGATTTACAGCAACAAATCAACTACCGGACTTCTTGCAGAGTTCAGTACGTCGCCGATTGCAAGTGTTGAGGGAGCTCTGTTCTACCTTTTTCTTTACACACTTCCGCTAGGATTTCTTTGTGTTTCTCTGCGGATTTACAGCAACAAATCAACTACCGGACTTCTTGCAAAGTTCAGTACGTCTGAAATTTCTTGGTGGAGCTTCAGAAGAAAAATTCTCGGGTCTGTACTTTAAATTGGACGACATTGCTGCAGTTCTCCCTGGCGTTTTCTGGTCCAGAAATTAACACTAGTTCTTGAAGCTCTCTGCTGGGTTTTCTGGGCTGTTTTACTTGACATTTCTGGCCCAGAATTTTGTGGCTGTTAAGGGTGTTTTTCCTTAGGCGATTTGGGTGTTTTTGGGTTTGGCCGGTTGCTGCTGTTCGGGTACTCTGTCTCGGAAATTCGTGGCTGTTCTCTTGGCAATTTATCTCCTGCCACTCGGTGCTCCACTATTTTCTGGAAGCCTCTTGCTGGAGGACTTCATTGTTGCTGGTTTATTTCTACAATCTGCTGAAATTCTTCTCGGCTGATTGTACCTTGTTTCTTGGGCTAAACATTTGGTTCTTTGAGTCTCTTGCTTCCAAGATCAACAACCAGTCTTCTTTCTTGGTGGACTGCTGTACCAGCGAATTCCTTGGTGGAAATTAACAGTGCTTTTCTGAGCACCTGGCGGCTAGACTGCTTCTTGAAGACTTAACCGCTCCTAGACTCTTCAAGAAGATAAGTCTTCTAATTTTTTTCCTTAGAACGTTTTTGCTCCTGATTTCTTGCGTTTTATTTTGCTCTTGGACTAGCTGTCCTTTTGTATTTGTTGCTGAATTTGGACTATACAGTGACTGTTTTAAATTCTTTGTGAAGTAAACATTGAGATTCTAATTCTCTAAACATACACAACTGATTTTGGACTTGCTGGTTCTTTTGCGAATTGTTTCTGAAATTGGAACATTCCGTGATTGTTTGTTGTCTTGAAATTTTCTATTGGTTTTAATCTGCTGAAAATTTCTGCCACTTAGTCTGATTTTAATTGCTGTTTTTGGCAGTGAAAACTTGGCTGGATAGTTTTCTTGAAGCAACACAAGTTGCTTTTGTAATCTCCAATTGTTGAGGCTGTTTTTATTCCATTTGTTGGAATTTCTGGTCACTTTGTTGTGACTACTACACCTGATATATGCAAAATAGTTGCCCACTGCTACTATTGGATTTCTTGCATTGTTTGGAGGTTTTTAAACTTCTTGGAATTCTACATTGGCCGGGTAACATCTAAACTAAACTTTTAATATTTCTGGTTTGATATTTTCAAAAGAAGCTTATTGAATTAGAGTGTCTTCGCTGCTTTTGTCTTGGGTCTCCTGTGAGGATCCGAGAAGCTGAGGGGCTAGAACTAGTAGGGTTCGATAAGTATATTTTGAATGGATATTGTCAAACATTGTTTAGTTTTCTTGTGTCTTGAAGTTTTTGATTAATTTCATTGACTTCGAGACTGTGCAGGCCACTAATTCTGTTAATTAGTGTTTGCCTTTACTTCTTATTACTTTGTGTAATCTTGGTCACAGTATTGAGTTACTGGTGATTGTCTCTATATTAACTCCTGCTGTCATCTATACTGTTATTTTTCTATGGCTGGGTTTGTTGCATTGATTCTTTGTGAATAGTTTGTTGCATTTTTATATGATGGCTGCCCGTTTTGATATTGGTATTTGGTCGGGTACCGGAGACTTTAGTCTCTGGCGCCAAAAGATGCGTGCTCTTTTGTTGCAACAAAAATGTGCATATGGTTTAGATGATTCCTATCCTGTTGAGTTTAGTGCTTTTAGGAGGAGGGAAATAGATGAGCAAGCTTGGAGTTCAATTTTCTTACACCTATCTGATAGTGTGTTGAGGAAGGTGGGAGAGACTAAGAGTGCTAGTGAGATTTGGGGGAGGTTAGAAACCTTGTACCTCACTAGGACCATGCCAAATAAATGTTATCTTTTGAAGCAGTTTTTTGGTTTTAAATTTGAAAATTCTTTGAATCTTGAGGAAAATATTGATAGATTTACTAAACTTACTCAAGATCTTACAAACTGTGAGGAAAAAATTTCCGATGACCAACAGGTTATAGCCCTTTTAAACTCTCTTGGTGAGAAGTATAAAGATTTGAAAAATGCTTTGGAATATGGTAGGGAAAATGTGACAGTAGATGTGACAATTTCTTCTTTGCGAAATAAAGAGTTCGAATTGAAAATAGAACAAAAAGATTTTGGAAAATCTGAGGCCTTTACTGTTGAAGCCAAGTATTCTAAGAATAAAAAGAATTCTAACTCTACTGTTGCCTATTCTTCCAAACAAAATAAAAACTTTTCTGAAAGAGGAAAAGATAATTTCAAAGGTAAAGGGAAGAGTAAAAAGGGAAAGAAATGTTTTTACTGTCAAAAACCTGGTCATTTTGCAAAAGAATGTTTTCAAAAGATAAATGATTTGAAACAAATTTAGGAAAACCAAGGAGAAACTGGTGTTGTTCAAAATGATTTTCAAAATAATGGTGGAGTTTATACTGTCACTTTTGAAAACTCTAAAACTGAATGGATTTTGGATACCGGCTGTACTTTTCACATGAGTCCTATGACGGAATGGTTTTCTGACCTAAATTTAGTTAAGGGTAGCTGTGTGCACTTAGGTAATGAGGGAATTGCGAGATTAGAGGCATAGGAACCATGCCAATTAGGTTTGATAATGATAAAAAACCTTTACTTTGGAGAAAATTAGATATGTTCCTGATCTTAGGAAGAATTTAATCTCTTTGGGGGAGTGGGATGAGCTTGGTTTTGAAATAAAGATCAAGAATAGACATTGTCGTGTTATTATTGATGATTCTTTTGAGCTTATCAATGTTCCTAAGTTGAATGGATTGTATACTGTGCATGTTGTTCCTATTGTTCATTGTGCCTCTGTGACTCAAAGTTTGAATAAAACACAAGTTTTGCATAATAGCCTTAGACATATAAGTGAAAAAGGCTTGCTGATTTTGTCTAAAATGGCGTTGTTGAACATTTAAGTAGGACATTATTGAATAAGACACGATGCATGTTGTTTGGGGCAGGAATACCCAAAATTTTCTAGAGTAAATGTGTGAAAACTGCATCTTATCTTGTTAACAGAAGTACCTCCACTGCTGTTGATAATAAACCCCGGAACAAGTTTGGAATTGTCATTTGTCTGATTATTCATATTTGAAAACATTTGGATGTGCAGCGTTTGTGGATCAAAAACATGGAAAACTGGAACCTAGGTCTTTAAAATTTGTTTTTCTTGGCTATGTAGAAGGGACCAAAGGTTACAGATTATGGGATTTTCGAAATTGGGGTTTTAAAGTTATTATCTGTGGTGTTGTGGTGTTTAATGAGTCTGAATTGCAGTGCTTTAAAGTAAAATCTGACTTTAAACAGTTTGAAAATTCAGTTCAGAAGCATGATATTACTTATTGGGATGATTTCGAATATGTTTCTGATGTTTCTCTTGAGGTGGAGACCTCTTGAGGTGGAGACATCTCAAGGTGGAGAGAATGTGAATCCTATACTTGATATACTTGATAATGTGCCTGTTGATGAAAATCTAAATGATTTACCTACTGAAAATATTGAAATTGAGCATGACCTTCTTGCTAAAAATCCTTTGTGTGATTATGAACTTGCTAGGGACAGAACTGGATGGAATAGAACTCCTTTGGTTAGGGTTTCAAATTCTGATTTTGTGTCCTTTTGCACTTCTTTATCTGATGAATGTGACCCTTCTTCTTTTGATGAAATGCTGATTTCTAAAGATAAGAGTAAGTGGTTTGTTGTAATGAAAGTAGAAATGGATTTTCTAAATAAGAATAAAACTTGGATTCTTGTTCCAAAACCGAAAGATCACCTTAAGTTGTCTTCGGATGTTTGTCCTAGTTATGAGGATGAACTAAGAAGGATAGAATATGTTCCTTGTGCAACTGTTGTGGGTCGATCATGTATTCAATGGTCTATACCATACCTGATTTGGTGTATACAATTAGTGTACTTAGCACGTTTTTTGGCCAATCCGGGTGAACTTCATTGGACAGCAATGAAGTGGTTGTTCAAGTACTTGAAGGGTACTATGAATGAGGATTTACTATTCGGGAAACAGTCAGGTGAGATCGTTCTTAAAGGCTTTGTAGATTCTGATGTTGCTGTTAATATTGTTAAGAGAGTCTACATCTGCATATTGCTTTACAAGCTTAAGGGCTGTTTACAAATTTTTAATATTGTATCAGTCTAGCTTGTCTGTACAGATTTTGTTATGCTAATTACCTTTTAAATTCTGCCTTATTTTGTTACTTTGTGTTTCGTTCATTACTTTGTGTTTCTGTGATTATTTAGTTTATGCTATTTTGTGTTCATTTACTAACATTGTATTTGTTTGTGCAGGTGAATAAAAAAGCTATGAAACCAGGATTTGCTTTGGACCGCTATAACCACTGTTTTTAAAAATAAAATCAAGGTGGAGATTTGTTAGAGTTGCTTTTATTTTAAAACAAAAATCAGTTTTTTGTTAAATACGCTTTTACCAAATTGTTGCTGTTGCGTTTTGGACTGTTGGATAAAACCAAAATTGATCACAGCCATTGATTAGCCATGTAAAAGGACTGCCTTCTTCAGATTAGGGCAGGGATTGAATGAATACACCTGTTTTTGTATATTCACTCTACTGTATATTCCTTCTAGGGTTTGTGAGGGGGGAATAAGAAATTTTTTTATTTAAGACAAAACATTTTGTTGTTTTTTATTTTATTAAACGTGAGGGGGTAAAAATGTATTTTTCTTTCATGATCAAAATGGAAGGTTCTACCCATAAGAACTTTTTGTGAAATTTTTTGAAAAGTTAAGGATTTGAGAAGTTAAAAAAAGTTAGAGACAAAATTGCTATATTTTGTAACTATTAGAGATCTTTTGTAAAATTTACCCTTTTTCACTTTTAGCCTTTTTTTTTTTCTCAATCTGATTTTCGCTCTTTTTTCACAAAAAGGGGAAAAGAATCTCTCTCTCTCTCTCACTCTCTCTCTCTGTCACTCTCACATGACGGTCGTCGCTACAGGTGGATCTCCAATGCAAATGGTCATAATCCAAGCTCAAAGACAAATATAAAAAATTAAATGGATCACGTATTCTCTATTTTTCTTTATATTTTCTTTTGTGTTTAATTGTAGAGCGGACTTAAAAAAAATTGTAGGCCAGAAAACGAATTGTGTTGTAAATAATTATTGTATTTAGTGAATGACTTTTGTACCCTTGAAACCTTAGATTTGTACTTATAAATAGGTTGTTATGGTTCTCATATTAAATACAATTCATGAGTTTTTTCTCTAACTTTTCTCTCTATTTTTCTATTGTTTCCTTCTAGTTTATAGCATGTTATCATCACGATTCTCTATTTACCGTTCCCAAATTATTTTTCAAAGCTTTCACATGAATTATTTAGTATTCATTTCTTTTATTCAATCTCAATGTTTTACTAGAGACATGAATCATCTTTTAATGCGGCGCCTAATTCCGAAGCCATATTTTATTTCTTTTGTGCATCCATTCATCAATTGTTATATATGGAATCGCGAGAGTTGATACATGCCTCATATTCACATACGGGTTTGTTTAACCCAATCGGCATGATATATATTTGTGTTAATTGTTAAATCATTGATTATGGATAAATGTTTAAGTATTTTGATATAACTGTTTCAATTATTCAATACCCTTTCATATATTCTCAATGGAGGACAATTTTCATGAGCTTGTTACTAGTTCTGAGAATTATTGTGATCATATAGATATATTATTTTTGGCGCTTCTTGAAGAATCGTAATTACTGACTTTTGAAGAGTCATGACATATATTATTTATCGTGATTTCTTAAAAAAACATGATCCTTCAAAATCTATCAATAATCGTGAGATGATTGAGATGTAGTTATTATCTTTTGTGGTTAATAAAGAATCATCATTTATGTCTCATATTCCAAAAGAAAATAGTTGGATTTGGAAAAGCCATATAAGACCTATGATAAGGAATCATCATTTATGTCTCATATTCCAGAAGAATATTGTTGATGCCAAATTTAGCTTTTGACCCAACAAGCAAGATTTGTATTCACGGAAAATTCGTATTTGAATCGATATAAGCAGTAAATGTAAAAAGGCAAGAAATGTTTGTAATAAATAGAAGACTATAAATGTATTGAAGAGAATAAGAGTGAGATGTGGGTGTCAAACCCCTTCTCCTTTCTGTTTAACTCTATTTATAGCATACATTTGCTTATTTGCATAGGAATAATGATTGCATGTATTTAATGTCGAACCCACCAGAATGACGTAAGTGTCAAATCGGCTGAGATTAGTCCTTCATTTTTTGATTAATGGCTACTTAAGCCATCTATAGGGCAGGTAACCGCCGTTTCGCATTTAATGCTGGAGTCCCATCAGTCGTAAGTGATAAGATTTCCTATGTGGGTTCTCATACTGTTATCGAGTTGGCTTGCTCGCTAAGTCACGGCGTTACATCTGGATGCTATGAGCTCGCTGTCTCGGTACCCAGATGCCCTGGACCGCAGGAGCGCTGGAATAGATATCCGCCCTCAAGTTTGCTAAATCAGGTCTCTAGGACTTCTGGTCGTTGGGTCGCCAGGTTGTTGGGTTAGGTAAGGCACTTAAGGCCTGCTTCCAAGGCCCTATACCTATTGACCTTTGTTGACCTTTGAACTTTGCTGACTTTTACGACCTGATGGCTGCAAAATGCCTCCTTAAGGTCGCTATTCCTTGAGCTCAGGGTTAGCGGCCTTGAAGGTTAGTTGACAATTCTCTTAGAACTTTTTGCCGCCTAAAATCTAACTCTTCGAATTTCGAAAAAGGTTGAGGTGACGCTCTCTGCCACGTGTCTACCATCCGATAGAATGGCGTGTTCAAGGAACTTAAAGGCAATAATCATTAATCTGAATGTTGCCTCTTTGTTTCCCAATGTCCCACGGGGTCGTCGCCCTTATATCTTCCCTCAAATTCTATTTATACCTCTCTCCATTCATCCATTTTTCCCCTTCACATTGTCTTGCTTTGTAATCAGTTTCAGAGGACTTCTATTGCTATTCCCTTCAAGCTTCCATGAAACTTGTTAATCCCTTCCGGGTGTTCTTCAAGTCTCTGAGATAGTCTTAGTGCCAAGGTAATAATCTTTTCTTCCTGTTTTATAGGTAATTTTTCTACAAACTTGCCGAAAACCCTGAGTAATCTCTAGTACTTGAGGGAATTTCATGGAATGAAAGGTAGAGAGAGGTTTCTTCCGGTGAGTAGCTTAGGTGAAGAGGTAGCAATGGACGTAGAATGGTCCACGGACGAGGAGACAGCGGGGGCGACGCTGGAGTCGGCACTAGAGGTCCAGTTTGATTGGACGGATGATGAGAGTGAAGAGGAAGATGATGAGGAGGAGGTGAGTTCTAGTGGAAGGCCTCCAGTGGCGGTGATTCGCGATAAAGACCTGCCGTGGGTGTGCAAGCATAATCCTTCAAAAGTAAAGGAAACTGACCTACACGCGACCACTTTGGGTCCACTATGAAGGGAAACGGGCTCATTGTCCCCCAGGGGGTGGTGGCAGTGAGCACTAGGATGTTTGAGGCCAGTTTTCGCGTTTTGCTGCCGCGACGTGTCACTAGGCTATTGAGGTCCTAGGGAATTGCCTGCTCTCAAATTACTCCTGCGAGCCGGAAAACAGCCATTGGGGTCCTTGTTCTATGGAAACACAAAGGATGGGGATATCCGAGTCCGGGGGACTTTAACTCGTACTACGTGCTGAGGGCCTCGACCTTCGAGAGACGGTGGTTTCGAATAGCAGCACGGTCTAATGCTGGGACCTTAAATCTCTGGGGAAAGCTAGTAAAAGAAGTATCTGAATTCGGCCCTAGTTTGGAAAGAGAATTGGTTTTGGGTAGGGGCGAGTGGAGAAGCCCGCTGAGTCCAGGTGACTAGGACATGAGCATCCCCACAATCTATATAGAACCCAGTAAGCATATTTTCGATAGGACTTCTTCTGCGAGCTGACAGTTTGACACTTAACTGCTTTTCCTTTTTTGTTCGGTATCGAGCGAGGTCGAGCATTACCTCCGATGTTCCAGGAGTGTGCAGAGATCGTTGCCCAAATACCAGAACATCATCCGCCATGTCACGGATGTAACGGACAAGGATTTTCTAATAAGCACTGGCCTGTCTGTTCCCAGGGCCTAGTACATTTCCAGGATCCCGAGTAACTGTATACTTTTCTCCTTGCACATTGTTGATCTACTATTTGGATATTTTATAGTGCTATGGTACTTGCTCATTTTCAGGGAAGAAGTACCTTTCTAAGGGCCAAAGATAGGCTACTCGAGAGGCCGAAAGAAAAGGGCTGCGTAGGAGAAAAGAAAAATAGCGCATGATAAAGCCGAGGAGATGAGGACTGCTAAGCAGATCGCTAAGGCTTTGAGGAGGAGAAGGAGAAAAGAAATTAAGGTAGGATAAGGTCGCCGGAAAAAGGCCTATAATAGCTGATGATGCAATTGCCTCATAGCGACCTAGCAAAAGGCAGTTGGCCATCCGAGAGTGCATAGCCAATCCTTTCCCCGCTGCTCCTGTGCCCTTTGCACCCCACGAGGAGCGACCTGCTAAGGGACCCATTGATATTCTGGGTGAAAATCTTTATCTCCCAGTGAACCAAGCTCGCCGGGCTGAAATAGAGAAGTTCATTGGCAAAAAACCGAAGGCACTGTTCAAGTTTAACTTGGCCAGGAAGCCCTTTTCAGCTAGCGTCCCGGAAATGCCTGGGCCGGTTACAGATGCCGTGAGTAGCGTGGCAAGAGGCTTTGCAGCTAACTCAACGATGGCGGAGCTCCTGCAGGCTAGCTGGTGATGCGAGCTCAGTCCGCTATCTTGGGTGAACATGCTATGGCCCACATGGGCATTTCCTTGGAGAGAATGTGAAGCTCTCTGGCCAGACGGCTTAGGCCAAGAAGGCCAAGGAGGAGGCTGAATTAGCTCTTAGAGAGAAAGAGTAAGAACTCCATGTCTCCAGGGGAGAGTTGGCTAACCTGCGAACTGAACTTGAGGCATGGAAGAAGAAGTATGAGGACCTAGAAACTCAGCTGGTGACGGAGAGGTCAAGCCATGAGCAGGTCCTGAGAGAGGCTGAGAGAAGAGCTATCACCAACGAGCTCTTTGGATACCGGGAGGCGGTTGCGAAATACAAGGCCTTTGAGGAGTTCAAGAGCACTAACGCCGGTCTTTAAAAAAACTGCGAGATGGCAAAGGAGATCCTTGGGGAGATCATGAGGAAGCATCTTAAGTGCGACTTAGCCTTCCTCAAAGAGCAGGCCGCCAAACTGAAAGAAGTACTTATGTGAGTTCTGACGAAGAAGAGGAAGAGGTTGAGATCATATCTATCAGGAGCTCCTGCCCCCACCGAGGCACTAGCTCTTGTCAGAGAAGAAGTGAAGATCCTTGCTACTGATAGGAAGCGTACTGAAGACGCTGCTTCAACCGCGGGGGTTGAGGCCGTTGTTCTAGCTAGGGGGAACGTGGTCTCATCCTCTAAGGATTAAGCCTAAAAGTTTTTGTACCTCAGTTTCTTTTGCCATTTGTAATCTCTGATGAATACAACGAAAATTTCTTCAAGAGTTAGCTCATTTACGTTTTGTCGAAACAACATACCGTTGGTCCTTCTTGTTTAGTGGAGAACTCATTTCCGCTTATGCCCAATTGTCCAGGAACCCAAACATATCTTACACCAAGCGTTAGTACACTTTACCGAGAAGCTCGTTTTAGTCTCAGGTCTCCAACACGTAGGCATAATAGGTTGAGGATTTGTCCAAGTGTGGCGCGTCTGACTGGCGGCTTGCTTTGATTTCTTCAAGTTAAGACTTTTGGCAACTTGCCCCTAAGTGTTGGATCACTAAGGATGGAGCTTGTCCGAGCTTTGAGCGCGAAACCTTTTACTTTAGCGTTGACTACGAGCTTGTTCTAATCGTAGTCAAGTGTTAGGTCACTAATTAGAAGCTTTCTAACTAGGTCGCAGACCTTTTTACTTGAGCACTGACTAAAAGCCCGTTCTTGTCGTTGAGCGCGAAGCCATTCACTTGAGCGTTGACTAAAAGCTTGTTCTAGTCATGAATGCAAAGTCTTCTACTTGAGCGCTGACTAAAAGCTTGTTCTAGTCATGAGCGTGAAGCCCTTCACTTAAGCACTGACTAAAATCTTGTTTTAGTTATGAGCGCGAAGTCTTCTACTTGAGCACTAACTAAAAGCTTGCTCTAGTCATGGTAAAGTGTTAGGTCGTTAGTTAGAAGCTTGTTCTAACTTAGATCGCAAACCGCTTTACTTGAGCACTGACTAAAATCTTGTTTTAGTCATGAATGCGAAGTCTTCTACTTGAGCGCTGACTAAAAACTTGTTCTAGATATGATCAAGTGTTAGGTCGCTAGTTAGAAACTTGTTCTAAATTAGATCGCAAACCGTTTTACTTGAGCGTTGACTAAAAGCTTGTGCTAGTCATGAGCGCGAAGTCTTCTACTTGAGAGCTGACTAAAAGTTTGTTGTAGTCATGGTCAAGTGTTAGGATGCTAGTTAGAAGCTTGTTCTAACTTAGATCGCAGACCGTTTTACTTGAGCACTGACTAAAAGCTTATTTCAGTCGTTGAGCGTAAAGCCGTTCACTTGAGCGCTGACTAAAAGCTTGTTCTAGTCATGAGCGCGAACTCTTCTACTTGAGCACTGACTAAAAGCTTGTTCTAGTGATGGTCAAATGTTAGGTCGCTAGTTAGAATCTTGTTCTAACTTAGATTGCAGAACTTCTTACTTGGCTATTGTAGATTTGCCTTGTGTTCGCGTTAAGAGGGGGATGTTATATCAGGAGAATAAACATTCATCTTTCGTATTAACTGTTAGGTTGTAAAATTATGGCTGGCTTGCACAGGTGTACTAATTTTTTAGCCATGACCTGGTAGTTGATGTATAAAAATTTGGAGAATGTACAAAATTTAGAATTGGTACCCAGCTTTCATCCTCCTTTTTCCTTCTGGGTGTTTGTAAAGGCCTGATTTGACCGTGATCAGAAGTGATTCATCAGCCACTTTTTCCATAGTCATGACCTGTCTGTTGAAGCGGTCCAGATAGCTTTTGAGCGGTTCTAATTTCTCTTCCTTGATTGTTCCAAGCATCTCCTTGGGGGTGGCCCTAGCTTTCAACCCCATAAATTGGAAAGTGAACTCGGAGGAGAGCTGCTACCATCTGTGCACAGATCCCAGGGCCAGGTTGCTATACCAGGTCTGGGCACTGCCTTCCAAAGTAAGTGAAAAGGCTTTGCACATGATAGCTCCTGTAGCATTCTGAAGCTCCATCCAAGACACATATCGGTGAAGGTGAGCGATTGGGTTTGACTCACCGCAATAGGTCCCAATCTGAGGGAGCTTCATTTTGGATGGCATGACGGCCTCGCGGATGAAGGGGTCAAAAGTAGAGGGCCTTTCCCATAGGTCATCAGCTCTCCTCTCTTTGGATTATTTTTGCTTGAGGTCGTTCAATCATTTCCTCAGCTTGTCCAGCTCGTGGATCTGCTGAGGGACTGGTCATTGGCCTCTTAGTGTCTCCGGAGGCGAGCTGGAGGCATGGCTTTCATAGTGAGTAGGCGTCGGGCTTCTTATCCTCTGTCTACACTCACTTCGTAGTAGAGGCTTTGGTGACCTTGGATGTCTGGGACCTTGCTGAGGGCGGGGCCCTAGCCTTGTAAACACATTGCTTCCAGCTGCATTTCTCGAAGGAGGTGGTGCAGCTCTCATGTTAGAAGCTAGTTGGCTGGAGTTTTAAGTCAGAGTGAAGCTCATTCTCCTCCTGGCGTGTTCTCTTTGAAGATTCACGCTTGCCGGAGATCCTTCGATATTTTCAGCACACCAAGAGGAGTTGCCACAAAAGGATTCTATCTTGCATTGTTGGGAAGTTGATGGGTTTTGTTGTTGTAACCGCCAGACTTCTTCAGTGAGGGCCTCTACTTATCGCCGGAGAGTTTCTGTTTTTGTTGCCACTACTAATCGTGAGGGGCCGGCACTGGTAGTGCCTCAGTTTTTACGAAACCCAAGAGGTTGTTCGACGTTGCTAGTTCTTGTCTTTTGACTCTTGGAACATCTTCAACTCATTTCCTTTTACCAGAGGTTAGATTTCACCGGATATTTATTTTACACAGCTTTTTGTAAGATTTCCGGAGAGTTTCTGTTTTTGTTGCCACTACTAATCGTGAGGGGCCGGCACTGGTAGTGCCTCAGTTTTTACGAAACCCAAGAGGTTGTCCGACGTTGCTAGTTCTTGTCTTTTGACTCTTGGAACATCTTCAACTCATTTCCTTTTACCAGAGGTTAGATTTCACCGGATATTTATTTTACTCCTCTTGTTGATGCCAAATTTAGCTTTTGACCCAACAAACAAGATTTGTATTCGCGGGAAATTCGTATTTGAATCGATATAAGCAGTAAATGTAAAAAGGTAAGGAATGCTTGTAATAAATGGAAGACTATAAATGTATTGAAGACAAGAAAAGTAAGATGTGGGTGTCGAACCCTTCTCCTTTCTGTTTGCCTCTACTTATAGTGTACATTTGCTTATTTGCATGGGAATAATGATTGCATGTATTTAATGCCGGACCCACTAGAATGACGTAAGTGTCAAATCGGCTGAGATTAATCCTTCACTTTTTGATTAATGGCTGCTTAAATCATGCATGGGGCAGGTAACCGCCGTTTCATATTTAATGCTGGAATCCTATCAGCTGTGAGTGATAAGATTTCCCACGTGGGTTCCAATGCTGTTATCCAATTGGCTTGCTTGCTAGCTCACCGCGTTACGACTAGATGCTATAAACTCCCTGTCTAGGTACCCAGACGCCCTGAACCA
>CAVNYN010270521.1:0-41708 GCA_963692815.1 Nyctanthes arbor-tristis | reverse complement strand
CCGTTTCATATTTAATGCTGGAATCCTATCAGCTGTGAGTGATAAGATTTCCCACGTGGGTTCCAATGCTGTTATCCAATTGGCTTGCTTGCTAGCTCACCGCGTTACGACTAGATGCTATAAACTCCCTGTCTAGGTACCCAGACGCCCTGAACCACAGGAGCGCTAGAATAGATATCCGCTCTCAAGGTCGTTGAATCAGGTCACTAGGTCTTCTGGTCATTGGGTCGCTAGGTTATTGGGTTAGGCAAGGCGCTTAAGGCCTGTTTCCAAGACCCTATACCTATTGACCTTTGTTGACATTTAACCTCTGCTGACTTTTACGACCTGGTGGCTACAAATATGATTGGATTTGGAAAGGGCATATAAGACCTATGATTTGTTGTGATTCCTGAAGAAATACGATTATGCAATTCTTTATAGCCTAAAAGATTATTAAGATTAATACGTTATAATTCCTAAAGAATGCAACATGATCTCATTATATTCTAGTTGAATATGGTGTGCTTCTGAAGAGCATGATATATGATATTTAGATTTGTGTTTTCTTGAAGAAAAACACAGTAAACAAATATTTTTGAAGAATATTTCATATTGCTCATTATAAAGCAATTATCTCTTTTTATTATTCGTTATATGGATTATTTATTTCTTATCTTATTTTTACTTTTAGTTCATTATTATTTTAATTAGATTAAATAAGTTGTTGCTCCTGAAGTAGCATAACTAATTGTAATATTTTGAAGAATGTTACATGCTCCTGAAAAGCAGTCTATACTGGATTTAATTTAGTTAATAATTCGATATCTCTAAAGAATATATCAGTATACTACTCCTGAAGTAGCAATAACCCAAATTAATTCCAAAAGTATATTTTACTATGCTCCTGAAGTAGCATATGTTTTGATAGTTATAGATATTTGTGATATGTAACAATATTCCCTGAAGGATAGTATAAATATTTATGTCCTGTTGACATTGAATTTATAACTTTACATATCATAAAGTTACACAAATCACCAATTGACATACTTGTTGTGGGCCCTTGATGCTATATTTCATCTGATTTCGAGTGCCTTTGGTAAGACAATAAAAGAAGGAAACACATCTAAAGATAGTATAAAAACACTTAGTTTCCTTCGTTACCATCTCCACGATAACTTGAAAGTTGAGTACTTTACCATCAAAGATCTATATGATTCATGAGAAAATTTGAAAGAGAGGATTGACTCACAGAGGATCATAGACCTCTTTAAAGCCTATTATGAATTAATGTATCTGCAATTCTAGGATGTGTAAACTGTGAGTGAGTACAATTTTAAGTTATGTTCTAAATTGAAACATTGTAGAGAAAAATAACTAATGAAGATATATTGGAAAAGAAACTCTCCACCTTTTATGCCTCGAATATGCTTCTGTAGTAGCATTATTGAGAGCATTGTTTCAATAAGTACTCAAAACTCATATCCTGCTTGATAGTGGCAGAACAAAATAATGAGTTATTTATAAAAAATCATTCACCCTACTGGATTCACTACATTGCCTAAAGCAAATGTAACATCTTATTGTGAATGTGGGCGCAGATGTGGAAAAACTATAGACAAAACCATAACAATGATATGTATAAAGTATCGAATAATAATAGTTCATCTAAAAGAGAGCTTGAAAGGTCATCAAGCACGTACTTGTCGTACTGCAAAATACCTCGTGGATCTCTAACTAGTAGTTAATCAAGGGAAAAAGGAAAGTAATTACTAATTTCATTGATTATGCTGGCCAAGTAGTGACTCATTTTAATATCTCTGACTTCTTTGCTGACCCAAAAGGAAACATTGGTAATTTAATATCAGTGCAACTATGCATACCATGAAATTAACATTAGCTGAAAATTATGTTAAGACTATATCAAGTGCATCGAATATCATCAAAAGCTCCAGAAGACCTTGTATTATTTTGATAAATAATACTAAATTGTATATTGATGATGCAGTTTAGCAAATTCAAGAGAAATTTGCTGATTTTTAAAGATCGGCAATGGACACTACATTGGGATAATGCAATAAGATATAACTTTTGCATAAATTCCTTTATATATGGCCAAAAGCAGATAAAGAAAAAATTCTTGCCACTACCATCTGGAATGTATTATACATTCATAAAAGCAATTGAGATAAATCATGCTACGAAGCTGAAGTTCGTTGATCAAAAGTGCTTTATACCTTGGCATGATATGTTTGGGCATACATAAGCCACTATGATGCGGTAGATAATTCACATGGGAACAATATAAAGAACCAAAAGATTCTTTTAGCAAATGCTCTCCCATGTGTTGCTTATACACAAGACAAGTTAGTCATTAAACTTTCATTATGAAGGTTAATACTGAATCTCTACTTTTCTTGGAAAGAATTCATGGAGATATATATGGGCTGATATACCCACTATGTGGATCATTTATTAATTTGTGGTATTGATTGATGCTTCTACTAAATAGTCCCATGTTCGCTTGCTTTCTACTAGAAATGCAAAGTTTGCTAGACTACTTGCTCATAGAATAAAGCTAAAAGGCCCAATTCCTCAATCAAGAAAATTCGTCTTGATAATACTAGTGAGTTTCGATCTCAAGCATTCGACAATTATTGCATGGCAATCAAAATTGAGGTTGAATATTTAGTTACTCATCTCCACACTCAGAATGGTTTAGCAGAACTATTTATTAAATGTCTTCAATTAATTGCTTGACCATTGCCTATAAAAACAAAACTCTCAACTTCTGTTTGGGATCATGTCATATTACATGCTGTAGTGATGGTTCGTATGAAACCAATCATCTATCATCAATATTCTCCCTTGCGGCATGTCTTTGGTTGAGAATCTGACGTCTCTTGCTTAAAAAGTTTTAGTTGTATTGTTCAAATACATTACTTGTTATATTAGACCAGAAGTTCAATATTATAAAAATTTTATTATTTGGCATGATCGGTTAGGCCATCCCCGTTTATTAATGATAAGAACTATCGAGAAACATGCAATTAATATAAGGTTCTTCTATTTAAAAGAATTCTCATATGCTGCAAGTACTCAAGCAATTTGATTATTAATAATCAGTAGCTATTTGGAACTGAGTTCCTAATATATCTGGAAAATGTTCAGGGTGAACAGTGTGAGCTCACTCACCCTCCATATAGACCTTCTAGATTATTTATTAATTTGGATCCACTAGAGGTCACTTGTCAAACTTATAACCAGAAGTTTGCGAGAATGTTTGCTCAATTGATTGATTATGAGCAAAAGTTTCAGATATCGAAATAAAGACATAAGTATCTTGCTAGTGAATTTTATCCCAAAAGTCATTAATTATTCATATATTGGTTGGGATATTAATTGTTTATAGTTAGCAAAATAATATTATACGCATCAAGTTATTTGCTATACTAATAATTGAGAACAAATCATTTGTATTTAAGTGATATTAATCTTTTACTTGCAGCAATATTCTTATGCTAATAGAGTATATAACACCCCTTATATTTGGCTTACAGTCAGAAGCCTCCATCTAAAGTTTTTAAATACGATATGTATAGTCGCTCCATCACACGTACTAAGATGGATATTATTGTAATACTAAGACTATGCGATGGATTTGAATCTCTTTTTGTATGCTTCATCCATGAAGAATGATATATCGCATCATGATTTTCTAACTATATTTCTTAAATTAAATAGTCTTCTCAGTACTAGGGGGAGGAATTGATAGTTGGTAGCAAATATATGAAATTCGAAATTGTAATCCTCGCATGTATAATATAAACTTGAAGTTTGCAGTATAGTATGCATTTTAGGTTATTGACTGTATAGTTACCAATAGATATACCAAGTTAAATGCTCCAACTTGGATTGATATAAAATCTTATAAGATGATTTGAGATATTAGTGGCATGTTTGAAGCAGGACGTGGTCGATTCCAAAATAAACATCCATAAAAAGGAATGTGGAGCAAATACTTGTGATGGTCTTTTTGAGGCATATGCTTCAAAAGAGTATACAGACACGATTAATTAAAAAGCATTTGAAGAGGATCAGATACCTGAAATTACTATAATAAAGAGATCTCGATAAGTTATGTCTATACTGAGATCAGAGATCGGAAGAAATAATAGTCTACTACATATGCTCATGAGCTCAATAAATAGCGAGGATGATGAATCAATTTCATCAAAATTGTTGACATTGAATATTGGCCAAGATAAAAAACAATCATGCAGATCGTGACAATGTGAATAATATAATGATCGATAGTTATGCTAAAAGAGCATTAACTATATAGTGGATGTTATTGAAACCCGAAGTTTGATTTGACTAGTAATATGTGAAAATATATCATTAGATTTGGTATGCTTAAATGAAGCATATAAAAAACTTAAAGTTCTTGTATATATTGTCAGTTAATATGAGAGAGATACGCGTTGTACTCTTTTTCCCTTGACTAAGGTTTTGTCCTAATGGGTTTTCCTAGTAAGGTTTTTAATGAGGCAACATCAATGACGTATCCAAAGAATAATGTACTCTTTTTCCTTCACTTGAATTTTTTCCCACCGAGTTTTTTCCTTGTAAGGTTTTAATGAGGCATATTCTTTGTGTAATAAATGTTTGCGACATATATGATACCAACCCTTAATATAAAACTCTTAAAGAGTTGATACTGCTTGAAATCAGGGGGAGCAGTTGTACTCTTTCTATTTCGATCAGTTTTTGTCTCACTGGGTTTTTCTGGCAAGGTTTTAATAAGGCAGCACTTGGACACTCCAAAGTTGATGAGAATTAATTGTATTCTTTTTCCTTAGTTTTGTAGATTTTTCCTACTAATTTTTTCTCAAACAAGGTTTTTAATAAGACAATTATTGTATAGAATAGTCATTCAAGGGGGAGTGTTGTAAATAATTGTTGTATTTAGTAAATGATTTTTGTATCCCTTAAACCCTAGACTTGTATCTATAAATAGGTTGTTCTAGTTCTCATATTAAATACAACTCATGAGTTTTTTCTCTGACTTTTCTCTCTATTTTTCTATTATTTCCTTCTAGTTTATAACAAATTGGAACTTTCTCTGGAAAATATTTTCCCATCTCTTTAATGGGAATTCATTTTCCTTTACTTGAAGAAAATATCCACTTTCTAGTTTAAGATGAAAAATATTTTTATGGAAAATAAAATGTGTTTGATTAGACTAAGAAAATTTAGATGGAAAATAACATTTTCTATTAAAAATAATTTGCATTCAAGCATACCATTAATATTTTTGTCTATTTTTCTTTGAGTGAATATATTGACACCATACTTTTTTATAAACAAGCCACTTTTATTTATATTAATAGTCTATAGATTTTATGCATATTACATTTATATCTCTATAACTTTTATCTCGCATCTTTTCTGCAACATTTAATCAATTAACACTCCTTGCATCAAATAATAATACTTTTCATCCAAGTTTCGTTATCGGCATACATTCAAATGAGCTAATATTAATATATATATATATTTATTGCAATATATATTGCACTTAACTATTCGTTATTTTTTTACTTATTTAAAATATTTGATAACTTTTTCATCGAAACTTTTGGATGGAACCTTAATCGAATACAAGATACGCCAATGAATGAGAAGTCGAGAATGAAATTTGATTTAAAAAGTTTGGGACATAAGAGCTTGTTTGATTCCCATTATTTGTCCAAGTTTAAAGAAATTATAATGAGGAGAGAGATAGAATATGCATTGAAAATGTAAAAAAAGTTTGAAATATGTGGTTGTAATTGAGCAGTTGTCAAATCAAAAGTCAAATCAACGGTAGGTAAAATTATAAATGAAGAAAATAATGATAATCAATAAAGGGTTAATTTCACAAATCATCTCCAACCTTTGAGTTAAGAATCGACTAGGTTCTCAACCTTTTTTCGACCTCTTAGGTCTCCAACCTTTTCTAAATTCGTATTATAGGTTATTTTTAACGGATTTTGTCAATGTTGCCTTTAACTTTCTAACAAAATTACTCTTATACCCTTTAACTTTTTAATTTTAAAAACAAAAAATTTAAAAATAATAAAAAAATTAAAAAAAAAAACAAAACAAAACACCCACCCCACCCTCGCCTCCTCTCACATCCTATCCCAAGAACGACCACTGGAATATAGCCATTTCTGACGGTCAAAATTAGGGAGGGGTGAATAAATGGGGGGACTCATCTCCCTCCCCTATAAGTGCTACTCGAAAACGGTAGTATTTTGTCGCCGTTTCTGGCTTTGTTGCCAGAAATGGCAGCAAAATGGGGAATTCACCTTATTTTCTTGCCACCAGAAAAGGGAGCATTCCGCGCGCTCTTGGGATAGAAGTGTGGGGTGGGTGTTATTATTTTTAAATCTTTTGTTTTTTAAAATTAAAAAGATAAGGGGTATAACAATAATTTTATTAACAAGTTAACGGCAATATTGAAAGAATCCGTCAAAAAGGACCTATAGTGCGAATTTATAAAAAGTTGAAGACCTAAGAGGTCAAAAAAGTTGAATACCTAACTAATTCCTAATTCAAAAGTTGGGGATGATTTGTGAAATTAATTCATCAATAAATCTTAAAAGTTCGATAAACTATACAATCAAAATGTATATGAGGAAATTCTAAAAAATGGCCACTTTTAATATGTCAAGTTCAAAAATGTCCATTTTCTAAACTTATGCAAAAATGTCCATTTTCCTATTTTTTAGACAAAATTATCCCTAAACAAAAATTCTAATATCAATTCTAAAAGCCTCAATTCTTTGATCTCTTTATCCAGGCACCAATCTAAACAATTGAACCTATCAAAATCTTCCTTGACACCTACTGAATAACGCCCAAATAGCCCGCGAACGCAGAATTTCATAATTGAAGAAACCTCAAATCAAGACTTGCATCACACATTCATCGTTAAATTTGTAGCGATCGGGCAGGAATTCGATGTCGGTGCAAAAGGAAAAGTTGCTCAGAATGGCGAGATGACGCAAACCGCACCACTTTGCAACTAGAATTCGTTTGCCTCACACGACGACGACGTGTGAGTCTCAACTGTCGAGAAACGTAACTGTTTATATTTATAGTATGTAACTGTCGAGAAACGTAACTGTCTAAATTTATAGTATGTAACTGTCGAGATCTACAGTTCAACTATATAGATATATAGATAACCGTTGAGAATTATCGCGATTAAATGTCAAGATATACAGATTAACTGTCGAGATCTACGGTTTTACGGTTCAACTATATAGCTATAAAGAAAAATTATTGCTTAAGGATAATAATATAATTTTATTTAAAAAATAAACATTTTTACACAAATTTTGTAAATTGACCATATTTAAAATTGCTTTTTTAAATTTGGCCATTTTAGAAATTTTCTCAATGTATATTGGTTTGGGCACATATCAAAACAAAAAAAAAATGTATATTGGCAGTCCCACCGTTTGCCGAAAGACCTGAACAGCAGGGGAACCAAACCCATGAACTCACCTGCTATAAAATGTCGGAAGATAGGAGAATGGCATAAGCCCTAGCTGCGCTCCCGTAAACCCTTCTATTTTGAGTATTTTTTGAGGTATCGCTTCTCAATCTTACATTTCCATGTTGAACTTTCCATTATATTTAGGTTTTTGTTGACGGAAGCTTGTGTGATTTCTCTTGCTCGTCTTTTCTCTATTTTTGTTATTCAATCGTGTGAATTTAATTTACGATTTAAATCAATTTATAATTTTAGGTTTTTATACTTGTATTTATTATATATTTCTGTTTGGATGATTACTTGTAAATTATCATTTTTTATTTTTCCTTTATGGGTTTCACTCTGGAATCCTGTAATCTGTCACTCATCATCACAATTTATTACGAAAACTAGAAAAAAAAATTGAAAGTTAGTAGTTTCCTTGCACATGCTCTGCCAATGTGAAAATTATGTAACTATTCCTTCTTGGGCCGGAGTGATTTTGTGAAAATAGGTTTAGTTTCTTACTTGATGATATGTGTCTGCTCTCTCGTTTGATATGAGGCGATAAATCAAATGTAAACTGAGTTTTACTACATCATGAATGTCTAACACTTCATATTTGTAAAGTTACTTCAGTCAGGGTTTTGGCTTTATTAGCTCAAGGATCCTTTTCCTTCTAGCCTGCATCGAAGTTTGAAAAGATTTGATCTTGATACGATTGTCAATTGTTAGAATTATTTCTTTAATAAATTAATAATAACTGCTGGTCTAGTTCTATCATAGAGCTGAAGAACAAAAAAGGTTATCATTTGCTGATTTGCATGTTGATTTCATTCATTCACCAAATAAATCAGTGTTATGGCTTTCATTAGTATTTCTTTCTTATTCTATATGGTCATCATAGTTATTTTCATTTTAACCAAAGTATTGCAAAATATTCTCATAGAAAATGACAAATTAAATTATAATAACTCCTCAATATGCATTTAGTTGCCTTGGCAAGGAGGTTTTGCATGTCATAATATTGTGCTGCACATTGGTAGAGTCTTTGGAACTTGACTTCTTCCACACCAAGCAAGTATTTACTTTTCTTTCTTTCTTTTGTGTGATGAACTGATTCACATGTTTATACGATTTCTTATTGCAGTTGCAAAAAAATGGCATTCTGCAATAAAATTGGAAGCCTGTTGAAGCACGGTATATCTGTCAACAATGCACTGAATGGGCAGACACCAATGGTTACTGCTATTCGCTGCATGTCTACGAAGCTCTTCGTTGGTGGTATGTGCCGTAAGGCCTTTCTACTTGTCATCGATCAGATCCAGTTTTGTCTTATGCTCTTTTTAATGTTTCTTGTGCTCTTTTTACAGGGCTATCATATGGAACTAATGACCAGGCCCTTAAGGATGCATTTTCTTCTTTCGGTGATGTTGTTGAAGGTGAGTATGCGTCACTTCATGCATGTCATGTTCAGAACAAAATGGTTTTGGGCAACTCAAATTAATTTGAAGATTTATCAAATTTTCGTATTAGAATTAAAGCGAATTTTGGACGAATTTAGAATCTCTTTGATATTGCACGTTATTTACACTGATCCTGTTGAGAGTCTAATATCTGAAGGTACCTTTTACTTGTCTAAAACAAACTTTTCCAGAGTATAGCAGTTAAAAGTTCAGGTGCAGGGTTTGTACAAAGTTCCGATAAAGTGGTTGAACCTTTGTGATTCAAGGGGAATTCGCTTGTTTTAGGGGTTGAAATTGTTGCTAATATCCACTTTCTTAGATTTTCCATATTAACTTGTCAGGGACTTTGAAAAGTCTGTCGTAATAAGTCATCTAGTAGATTTGCTATACTGAAGTTCAATAAACATTATAGATCAAATTGTGCTTGTTGTATTTGTCTTTATATCTGGTATTTTCAGCAAATATGCCTGAAAATAATAGTGGGTTTCACATTTTTGGGGTTCTTGATTGTCGTTATAACTTGGTTGATGGGTAAAAATGAGTGGTTGATATTGGTGGGTCCCGTGCATATATTTGATTGGAATTAATATCAAACCAATAGTGATTTTCATTCCATATGAAATTGAGGGCAGACTTGACTTCTGATTTTCTGGTTTAATTCTTGCTTCATTTTTACCTGCAGTTACTTGTAATTTCTCTTAAGAATATGTCCGTCTTTGGATAATCTTCGCTGCTGGAGCCTTTTAGTCTTTAGAAATTTGAATATTGATCTTGCACTTGGATATATTATATGATGTCCTCAAAATTTTGAGCCCTGCACTCTGCAGCCAGAGTTATTACCGACAGAGATAGCGGAAGGTCGAGGGGTTTCGGGTTTGTCAGTTTTTCAGCCGACGATTCTGCTAATTCTGCACAATCGGCCATGGATGGACAGGTGACATGAATCTCCTCCACTCTCACACGGGCATTTCGTTATGATTGTAACCTTACGCTTTCTTCATGGCAGGAATTGAATGGAAGGAATATACGAGTTAGTCATGCCAATGAGAGGTCACCTCGCAGCGGATTCGGCAACGCCGGTGGTTACCGTGGTGGGTATGGTAATTCAGCAAATGAAGGATATTAGAGCACGCTCATTACCTAAATATAGTCAGTGACAATTCCTTTTTTCTTAGTTGAGATTTGTTTGGATATGCCTAAAAACCTCTTTCTGCTTCGTATGGCAGATAAACTGTAGTTTTGTATGCTCTCAAATTTAAATGCTATATTCGCTTTTGCTTCAATTAGTACCTGGTTTCAAGTACATTAGATTAAAATAATGGTGCATTTTTGGCTAAAAGACATGTTTGCCATGTTAGATTGACTGCGGCTTTAACCATTTTTCCCCCTAAAAAATAGAATGACTCTAATTGTACACACAAATTTGCAGAGAGTTAAATACAAATATAAGTGGCTCATGTGATTTTTGTTGATTTAAGTATGTGGTTCATGTAATGTAATTTTCATTGATTTATTTGTGTATGGGGTTCATCTAATGTAATTTTCATTGATTTATTTTAAGTAAAGAAACATGTAGAAAAACAAGATCTTGCCATGGTCGGATCACTCGAATTAGAAGTTTTTAACCCCCTAAAAAAGATAGATTGGATCCAGAAGGGGAGGCTAATAAAAATGTTAAGTTTTCAATATTGTGATCTACTAGTTGTACTGGCAAATATAAGATCTTGAAGTACTTTAGTGGTGTCATTGTACATTAAAAATTAAAATATTACTGAGTATATATGCACTAATGAATATCTTCAACCAAATGAATATGATAGTTTTAAGGCAAAATAAATAAATAAATAACTAAATAAATCACATGAGCCTTTTTTTTAAAAAAAGTACAATGTATTGTAACAGTATAAATGCTCATAATTATAAGTTCCATTGAAGCATAACAAGGATATCTACTAGTAAATTAGATTAAACTCATAGGGTATAAGTGGGTATAAGTCCTCTGAAACTTAGTGTAAAGTAATCTACAATAAGTAGAACAAATCCATCGAATTTGAGACCTATAGCCTCATAGCTCTCATTTCGTACATGCTCTCAAAATCAATTCAAATACAAAAATGTGTGATTCTAATTCACCAAATTCCAACCTAGAAAACCAACTCAAATTAAAAATGCAATACAATCTTTTTTATCATTAACGCTTCAATTCTTCTTGCCCAATACTCCAAAACTTAATAGGCAATACTAAGTTTTTTCTTGGTAGGTACTCCTAACCTATTGGATATAGAGTCTTCCCATATTGTGTTGAGATACGCAAAAATTATTTGATTATCAACACACTTTGTCAGTTTTAGTAGTGATTTCAGATTTCTTTATCTTTCTTACTGGATTCTAAGATTCTTTTTACCATTCAAGGATTTTGCTAGAATTCCTTCATTCTGTCTCGCGTCAATCATGTACAATACATTATACATAACTAAAAATATATTAGCTTGAACGGATGACATATGCTAGCTTTGTGTTTTATATTGTGGTTAACTTGAAATTAAGCAATATAAAAATAAATAAGTGTTTTAATGATATTGAATTGTATGAGAAGATTATGGTTAAAATAGAATAAGTTAATGGAATACAATAATGTAGTAATTGAGGTAGAATAAGGAGAAAGGACAACATGGAAACTAAAAGATAATGACAAAGTTGTCCGTCTAGTAAGTCAGATCGAGCTCCGTTTGATCTGACTCCATATATAAATCAACAATGACAAAGTAAAATTCAAATTCTCCTTCCCATTTACATTGTCAACTTTACTTTTTACGCAAACTAGTTGTATACCCTGCATTGCACAGAATAGAATTGTAACGCCCCGAGTTCTAAACACTCAAGACGCTACTAAACTTTTTATTACTATTGCGGAACCTTGAGGGTAATATAAATAAGTGCGGAAATTTTTCTCTTGTAATAACATATGAATATTTTATAAACAGCTTCTAATGTAGCCATTGTCAATAATCAACACTTAAACAAAACCGTTGTCAACTATTCAATGTTGAAAATAGCAGCAATGTTTGGAAATACTTTAGACTAAAATAAATAGAGGCATTAACGAATAAATGTTTATTCTTTTTTTTTCCCGATCAATTGCCATCCTCGGTCGCGTCGCTACCAGCTCCAGACCCTGAAATGTTTGAAGTAAAGGGGTGAGTGCTTCGAAGAAATACTCAGTAGATTCCCTGAGCATTGATTTTTAAACATTGCAACACATATTATGCTATTTAACACAATGTACCCATAAAATTTATGTCTGTGGGCTTGTCTTAATACAAGCAAGTTATCTATGTCTGTGGGCCCATCAAATGACGAGCTAAATATGTGGGCTCTCAATTAAGGTGAGCTAAGTCTGTGGGCTCGAGTTTGGAACGTAATTGGAGCATGACCGAGAAGGGTTCGAGGGTGGCCGGAATGGAGCTCGCGTGGAACGATTGTGGCTCGATTTGGGTTCAGACAGTGGCGCAAGGGCTCAATGGATGGAGAAGGCTCGGTTTTGGGCGCGATTTGGTGATGGTTCAGGCGACAGGGAGAGTCACAGTCGAGGGAGTATGGTTCGATGCTGGGTTCGGGTAGCGAGGAACAGTGCTTGCCTTCGTGACCGAGAGTTGGGTTCGAGTCACAGTGGTAGCTCTAGTTCAAGGTGACAGGAGAGGTCGCGGGTTTGGGGATTTTGTTTTGGCGGTGGTGTACAGAAGAACGTGCGTGCGTGTGTGTTCTTGTTTGTACTGGTATACCTATGAATGAGATTGCAGGGTGTATTTCCTGATGCTTGTGATACTAGGACTCTGTGAATTTCTCTGTATATGCCAATGCGTATATGTATTACTGAGGGGGAAAGTGTTGGGGTTGTGAGTGTATTGTGGAGGGGATGGATGTATTTCTATATAGGCAGGAGTGTAATGGCCGGAGGATTTGTGTTTTTGAGTTGTTTGTGTTGTGTTTGTATTATGAACATAAGCAGTAACGTGAGACGAAAGTCTGGGTGTATAAATGCCTACGTATATCACACACGAGAGAAGTCTGCACTGGAGGGAGTTTTTGATGAGCTTAAAAATAAATCTAATAGGATTTCTTGGTGTTAGTCTAGTTGTAGTTGAACTTGAAATTTAATTAGTTTTGGAATCCACTACCCAAAGAATTTAACAATGTCAGCAAGCATGGACTCCAACATGGGCCATAAGGTTGTCTGAAAGCTTAGATTAGGTTTTTGGGCTGACAATTGGGCCGTAAGAGTTTAAACATAATCCGGTTTAAGATGAGGTCTGAGAAAAATGTGATGAACTTAATATATTGGGCTAAATTAAATGAGCCGAGAATTAAAATAAATAAGAATTGAGCTTGGATATGAAAATACAATTTGGGCCGAGTTTCCTTAGATAATAGGCTTAGTTTACTAATTGGATTCGGATCTAAAATTTACAAAACAAGATTCGGTAATACAAATTTACGTTCTTCTTTAAAATACATAGACGCGAGACGCAAATCTTTTAAAATCTTTACTGTGACCAATTATTAAATAAAAGATCAGGGTGGTAGCGACACGCTTTAATTCCTTTAAAATTTTTTAGGTGGAAATTTTCATTTATGAAAATCTGGTTGCTACAACTCCTTTCCATTTAATTTAATTTCGTCCTCGAAATTCAGTTTACTTGTTCTGTTAACTCTGGATATTTCTCTCGTATATCCGCTTCTCTTTCCCACGTAGCTTCATCGCTACCGTGGCCGCCCCACTGGATCTTAACTAGCAAGACCTCTCAATTTCGCAGTACGTGAACTTTCCTATCAAGTATGGCCACTGGAGCTTCGTCGTAGGTCAGATCTTCCCGTACCCTAACAGACTGAACACTAACAACATGGCTTGGGTCAGGAACGTACTTTCTCAACATGGATACATGGAACACGTTGTGCACTGCCGAAAGTTCTGGAGGTAATGCCAAACGATAAGCCACGCTTCCAACCCTTTCCAATATTTCAAAAGGTCCGATGTACCTTGGTCTCAGCTTTCCTTTCTTCCCGAAATGAAGTACACCCTTCATTGGTGCTACTTTGAGAAAAACCTTTTCTCCGACTCCAAAATCTATGTCCTTCTTTTTCTGATCAGCATGGCTTTTCTGTCGGTCTTGGGCAATCTTAATCCTTGCACTAATCTTTTTGATAGCCTGAACTGTTTTCTTGACCAACTCAGGCCCCAACATCTTTCTTTCGCCGACCTCGTCCCAATAGATTGGTGAACGACATCGTCGGCCATATAGAGCTTCGTATAGGGTCATGCCGATAGTCGCCTGAAAACTGTTGTTGCAGGCAAACTCGACTAGCGGCAAATGAGTTTCCCAACTACCACCTAAATCTAACACATATGCCCTTAGCATGTCCTCCAAAATCTGGATAGTCCTTTCGAACTGTCCATCTGTCTGGAGGTGGTAGGCTGTACTGAACTTCAGTCTAGTGCCCATCGCGGTTTGTAAAGACTTCCATAATCTTGATGTAAACCGCGGGTCTCTATCTGATACGATGGACACTGGCACTCCATGGAGTCATACAATTTCCTTGATGTAAATCCGAGCAAGCTGATCCAAGTGAAGGCTTATGCGAACTGGCAGGAAATGAGCGGACTTCGTGAGTCGGTCTACAATAACCCAAATGGCATCATGCTTACTCGCCGATTTGGGGAGACCCACTACGAAATCCATAGAAATATTCTCCCACTTCCACTCTAGAATCTCTAAAAGATTCAGCAGATGGTCGCTGATGCTCAGCTTTTACCTGTTGGCACACTAGGCATCTGGCGACGAACTTGGCGATACTTCCCTTTATGCTTCTCCACCATAAGGTTTCGCGCAAGTCTTTATACATCTTAGTACCTCCTGGGTGTGTTGCGTACGGGGCAGAATGAGCTTCAACTAAAATCTCGTCCAGGAGCTCGTTGTTTCTAGGCACCCAAAGGCGGCCATTGAATGTGAGAGCGCCGTTTGCAGAGATTTCGAACTCTTTTCTCTTTCCCATTCCGACCTCAGCTCTCATCTTTTTCCAAAAATGTATCCTCCTTCTGTGCCGCGGTAATTCTATCTCTCAAGTCTGGTTTAGCTGTTGAACTAGCAATTGCTGCCATTCCATGTCTTCGCGGTGCAACTACCTCGATTCTTAAATTCTCAAAATCCTTAATTAATTGATCTTGGACTGTGCTAGTGCTGATAACTGACCCACGTTTTTCCTACTCAAGGCATCTGCAACCACATTAGACTTACTTGGGTGGTATAGGATTTCACAGCCATAATCCTTGACCAGTCCCAACCATCTTCTTTGCCTCATGTTTAACTCCTTCTAGGTAAAGAAGTACTTGAGGCTCTTATGGTCGGTGTAAATCTCACATTTGCTCCCGTATAAGTAGTGATACCAAATCTTTAGAGCGTGCACTACAGCGGCGAGCTTGAGATCATGGGTTGGATAATTCTCTTCATAGGGTTTTAACTGCCTAGACGCATAAGTAATTACCTTACCCTTCTGTATCAAAACGCAACCTAACCCCAGTTTTGATGCGTCGCTATAGATTACAAATCCGTCAAAGCCATCGGGTATCGTCAACACTGGTGCCGAGACCAATCTCTTCTTTAGCTCCTGAAAACTCTGTTCGCACTTATCTGTCCAAATGGCCGTGTCATTGGGCCTGCTATTTTGGAGAAGTCCTCTATGAATCGCCAGTAATACCCGGCTAACCCTAGAAAACTTCTCACATCAGCGGCACTGGTAGGTCTAGACCAGTTGCTAACAGCTTCAACTTTTCTGGGGTCTACTTCAATTCCCCTAGCTATCACTACATGGCCCAAAAAGGCTACACAATCTAGCCAAAATTCACACTTCTTGAATTTGGTATACAATCTCTCCTTTCGCAGAGTTTCCAATACGATCCTCAAATGTTCAACATGTTGTTCCGGACTCTTCGAGTATATAAGGATGTCATCGATGAACATGATAACAAACCTATCCAAATTCCCGTGGAATACCCCGTTTATGAAGTCCATAAATACCGCTGGGGCATTCGTCAGGCCGAAGGCCATTACGGTAAATTCATAATGCCCATAGCGGGTTCTAAAAGCCGTTTTGGGTATACCTGTTGACTTGATCTTCAGCTGGTGATAGCCCGACCTCAAGTTAATCTTGCAAAAGACAGCTGCTCCCCTCAGCTGATCAAATAGGTCTTCAATCCTCGGAAGAGGGTATTTGTTCTTAATCGTCAACTTATTCAGTTCACGACAATCATGCACATCCTCATACTTCCATCCTTTTTCTTTACAAGTAGGACCGGTGCTCCCCAAGGAGACACACTTGGCCTGATGAATCCCTTCTCCAAAAGTTCCTCAATCTGAATTTTAACTCCTACAGCTCCTTCGGTGCCATTCGATAAGGAGCTTTGGAGACCAGAGCAGCTCCCGGTACTAGGTCGATAGCGAATTCCACTTGCCTGTTGGGTGCCACACTCAGTAAATCCTCAGGAAACACATCGGGGTAGTCACGTACCACTGGTATGCTGTCCAGGGATCTATCTTCAGAAGGTTTTCCTTGGAGGCTAACCAAGTACCCCTGAAAGTCCGCCTTTGCTAGCATCTTCTTTACTTTGAGGGTCGAGATAAGATGGGGTAATGCCTTAATCTTTGACCCACAAAACTTAAATTCTTCACCCCCATTCCTATAAAAAATCACTTCTTTTTCATGACAAATTATGGTAGCCCAATTAGCGCTTAGCTAGTCCATTCCCAAGATTATGTCAAAGTCTTTCATGTTAATCACATTCAAATTGGATTTTATTATCATTCCCTCAAAGTCTATTGGTACTGCCCTAGCTATCTCATATGTATCAACTAATCCACCTGATGGCATGCTAACCTCAAGTACACTACCAGTCTTTTCCCCTACTATATTCAATCTAGCTGGGCAGGCAATAGATACAAATGAATGTGTAGCGCCAGAGTCAATCAAAATATACACAGGAGTGCCAGAGACGTGTAAGATACCTACTATCACATCTGGGTCCTCCACGACGTCCTCGTGGGTCAAGGTAAAGATCTTGGCCTTTCCCTTCTTTTCCTGATCTGTGCCCTTGTTTGGCCCACCATCTTTGCATTCATAAGAGAAACAGCCCGGCTGGCCACAGCGATAGCAAACATTCTGCCCCATTCTGCATTCTCCGAGGTGGTGTTTCTTGTACTTCTGGCATTGTGAGGTTACAACTCTCCACTGGCCACCACTTGACCCTGTGTTCTGCCTTTTATACTGTCCCGGTCGCTGGTTCCTATTCGTGTTCAGTTTAGACCACTTCCTCTTTCCGTGATCCCTTTGAGCAGATTGCGCCCCAAACCTCATTCTTGAGTAGGCAAATGTTTGAGCCTTTTTCACCACCTCACCATAGGTGGGGAGATTGAAAGCACTAACAATTTGCCGGATCTCCGATCGTAGCCCTCTTTCAAATCTGCGGGCCTTCATGTTCTCAGAGTTCACCATGTGTGGGGCAAAGCAGGACAGCTCTTCAAACTTCCGCTCATAAGCTATGACATCCATATCCCCCTGCATTAACTGTAGAAACTCCACCTCCTTATGAGTATGGAGGGCCTGGGGAAAGTACTTGTCCATGATCTTAGTTTTGAACTGAGCGCACCTCATGTTTCTTAGTTCCTCGTCGGTCTTGGTACGGGACGCTGACTCCCACCAATGTCCAGCTCCACCGACCAACTTGAATTCGGCTCACAACACCTTCTGATCGTCGGGGCATGAGATGTGGCGAAATATTTTCTCTATGGCGCGGATCCATTCTTTGACGGCCAGTGGCCTACCCTCACCGTTAAATGTTGGCGGACGGTGCTTGCGGAACTGCTCAATGTCTGGCACCACAGGGGCAGCTGGAGGTGCTGCTGGTGCTGGAGCCGGGGCTGGAGCTTGAGCCTGAGCATGTGCCTGTGCCAATCCTTGCACGGCCTGGATGAGTTCTCTTAAAACGTCTGTTTGTGTTGGACGTGCCATTTCCTTGCAAAACAAAGGTCGTTGTTGTAATAACTTGAAAAGTACATTCCTTCCCGCACATCAGAAAATAAAGAGAAACAACTTAGAACATAAAAAAAAAATAATTCTTCATTTATTATTTCTTATGAAAATCCTTTAAGAAGAGTACATCAAAGGAGCGTCTATTGCTCAAATAATCGGGAACAAAAACAACTACGAAATAGGAAACTAAGTACTACGACAACTACTCTATGCTATCTCCTGTCTCTAGTCATCATCATCACTAACCCAACCGTTCGACGCCTTAAACCTCTCAGGCGGAAGGGGTATGTCCTCCCAAGTGATGCATGAATCTGGCTCAGAGTCATCTAAAAGCTCTACCTCATCTTCTTCCTCTGACTCTTCCTCTGGTTCTTCCTCATGAATCACATCTGGAAACACATCCGGGATCTCCAGAAACATCTCCTCAGGAATCTCCACAGGAATCTCCTCCTCAGGATCTTCCTCTGGATCCTCTTCCGGATCCTCCTCTGGATCTTCCTTCGGATCCTCCTCTAGATCTTCCTCTGGCTCAGGTACGGGTACATGCACCGGGAAGGCTACAGTGCCATCCTGCACAGGTGCCCCCCAATGCACTAAAAGCGTCTCGCAAAATAAATCAAAGGTTATGTCCCCGCCTCGAGCCATATGGAAGTGAAAGTGGACATTCGTAGCCTCGATTTGCCCATCTTCATCAAATGTGTCTATTAGGTGTTGGATAGATCGAGCTGTGGTCGTCTGGTACCCAAAGTTCATGGCTCGCGTACGAGCTGCACGAACACAACCCACGTGCTCACCCTTCGTCCAATTAGGGTTAGCCATAAAGTTCTCATAGGCTAACCTAGCTGCCTCAGCTTGTCCATTTCCGTTATCTGCTGTCATATCTGTTAACCAATTATGCACGATCCAGTTAGTTGGGGGTGGTCTTTAATAACTTTTAGCCATATTTCGAGGACTTAGAAACTTTTTTTTATCTTTGCATTGGTCATGACTTTCTTAAAATACACTTTATGCTCATATTATGCCCATAGCCAGCTCAAATTCTAATAAAACCCTTTCTTTTCTTTGTTAGGATACGACAAATACTTTAACTTTTCGATGGTATCTGCCAATCTACATTCTGTACTCTTCCTTTCTTAATTGCAAGCATAAATTTTTCAGGCAGATACAAAAGTAAAAATAAAAAAAAAACACATATAATTTGAAAACGTCATATCCAATAAATAACTTCCTTGAAAGAACTAAACAAACTTTTACCTGGAGTTGATGGCGCGAACAACAGCAGGTGGCAATTGAGTTAACATAAAGGTATTTTCTTTCCAAAAATGTTATTTAAAGAAGTCTACTGAAACGTAGACCCGATCTGATACCAAGCTGTAACGCCCCGAGTTCTAAGCACTCAAGAAGCTACTAAACTTCTTATTACTATTGTGGAACCTTGAGGGTAATATAAATAAGTGCGGAAATTTTTCTTTTGTAATAACATATGAATATTTTATAAATAGCTTCTAATATAGCCATTGTCAATAATCAACACTTAAACAAAACCGTTGTCAACTATTCAATGTTGAAAATAGCAGCAATGTTTGGAAATACTTTAGACTAAAATAAATAGAGGCGTTAATGAATAAATGTTTATTCTTTTTTTTCTCGATCAATTGCCATCCTCGGTCTCGTCGCTACCAACTCCACACCCTGAAATGTTTGAAGTAAAGGGGTGAGTGCTTCGAAGAAACACTCAGTAGATTCCCTGCGCATTGATTTTAAAACATTACAACACATATTACGCTATTTAACACAATGTACCCATGAAATTTATGTATGTGGGCTTGTCTTAATACAAGCAAGTTATCTATGTCTATAGGCCCGTCAAATGACAAGCTAAGTCTGTGGGCTCCCAATTAGGGTGAGCTAAGTCTGTGAGCTCTCGATTAAGGTAAGCTAATTATGCGCATACTTTCATATCTTGCCATAATCACATAAGCACATGCATAAACCAGTAACATGTAGTTGCATCATAATTTTTCACAAAAAGTGCGCATATAACTTTTAAAACATTTTTAGTAAGGAATCTACCTCTCAATGCTTTTCTTTTCCTGAGTTTGAGTTATAGGGCACTAATACATCAAATCCCGCGTCTCGTCTATCAAATAATAAATAGATTTTACGTTAGAAATTTGGAAATATTGGAAATTAAATAAAAGTATAGATTTAAATGTGAACTTATAGAAGTTTTGGGCTGAAACATAATTTTGTAAAACATTAGGGTTAAGATAGAGTATTTTTAAAACTGAGGGATTAAAATGGTTAAAACTGGGACTTTAGGGACTGCAACAGAGTATCCCGAAAATCAAGGGATTAAAATCGACTGGACAGAAAGTTTTCGGCCAACTTGGATTCTTTCAAAAAATAAAGGGTTAAAATTAGTTTGACTGAAATATTTTGAGTCAACTTAGACTCTTTCAAAACTGAAGGGACTGAACTCGACTGAAATTCAAGATTTGGTACCAACTAAGATATTAGACAGACTACAAGGGCTAAAACGACACAGATCAAAATGTGGGGACCTGAGGCGCAAAATTGGATTTAACTATCTCAATCCCTAACTCTAAATTCGTTTAGGATTGTGAGCAAAGAGTTGTGAGGCAAGGCAGAGGAGTGATGGGTTCAAACGAGGCTCGGGTGTGGTGGCTCGAGTTCGAAGCTGAGCGAGAGGGAGGCCGCTGGTTCACGGCTGGGTTCGAGGGACAGAGAGTTCAACGGATGGCTAAGGCTCGAGTTTGGAACAGAATTGGAGCATGACCGAGAAGGGTTCGAGGGTGGAATAATTGTGGCTCGATTTGGGTTCGGACAGAGGCGCGAGGGCTCAGTGGATGGCGAAAGCTCGGTTTTGGGCGTGATTTGGTGATGGTTCGAGCGACAGGGAGAGTCACAGTTGAGGGAGTATGGTTCGATGCTGGGTTCGGGTCGCGAGGAGCAGTGCTTGCCTTCGTGACCGAGAGTTGGGTTCGAGTCACAGTGGTGGCTCTAGTTCGAGGTGACAGGAGAGGTCGCGAGTTTGGCGATTTTGTTTTGGGACGGAAATGGTGGCCGAGGTGGTGTTGGCCGGCAACGGCAATGGCCGCGGCGGTGATGTACAGAAGAACGTGCGTGTGTGTGTTCTTTTTTGTACTGGTATACCTATGAATGAGATTGCAGGGTGTATTTCCTGATGCTTGTGATACTAGGACTCTATGAATTTCTCTGTGTATGCCAATGCGTATATGTATTACTGAGAGGGAAAGTGTTGGGGGTTGTGAGTGTATTGCGGAGGGGATGGATGTATTTCTATGTAGGCAGGAGTGTAATGGCCGGAGGATTTGTGTTTTTGAGTTGTTTGTGTTGTGTTTGTATTATGAACATAAGCAGGAATGTGAGATGAAAGTCTGGCTGCACCGGAGGGAGTTTTTGATAAGCTTAAAAATAAATCTAATAGGATTTCTTGGTGTTAGTCTAGTTGTTGTTGAACTTGAAATTTAATTAGTTTTGGAATCCACTACCCAAAGAATTTAACAACGTAAGCAACCATGGACTCCAACATGGGCCATAAGGTTGTATGAAAGCTTAGATTAGGTTTTTGGGCTGACAATTGGGCCGTAAGAGTTTAAACATAATCCGGTTTAAGATGAGGTCTAAGAAAAATGAGATGTACTTAATAAATTGGGCTAAATTAAATTGGCTGAGAATTAAACTAAATAAGCGATCTGGCTTGGATATGAAAATATGATTTGGGCCGAGTTTCCTTAGATAATAGGCTTAGTTTACTAATTGGGTTCGGATCTAGAATTCAGAAAACAAGATCCGATAATACAAATTTACGTTCTTCTTTGAAATACATATACGCGAGATGCAAATCTTTTAAAATCTTTACTGTGACCAATTATTAAATAAAATATCAGAGTGGTAGCTACACGCTTTAATTCCTTTAAAATCTTTTAGGTGGAAATTTTCATTTATGAAAATCTGGTCGCTACAAGAATAATTAGTTTAAAAAAAAGCGTGATAATTTGAAAAACTAAATAATTATAATTTTATTGCATACTAATCACTCATATATATATATATATATTACTAATATATATAAACAGAATCAAATTGAAACGTATAATATTTTCACTTGGTACAAAGCTAATGAAATTTTCATTTATAGAATAATACTCTTAAACAATAAAAATGAAAATAAGGAATTTTTACAAAATTAATTTCTTACTGATTATGGAAACTAAGAAACCAAAGAAAAGAGAGCATACAAAATTTATACAACTCTAAGATGGTATGGATGGTATTCATTTGTCAAGAATAAATTATTTTCCACATTCATTCTCCACCATATATTTTTGGAAAAATTATTTTTTGCATTTCCCTATACACAGTCATACATTCTTCAAAGAAATCACTATTCACTAAATCTATTCTAGAAAATCTAAACTGCACAGTCTTCTATATAAAAGACTCTAGGGAAGCAATATTACAATAAAAGATAAATTCTATATAATTTACCATTTGCCCCTAACATTAATTTTTAACTACTTTCCGCTCTAAAAAGAATTAAAAGAATTTTTTATTTTTGTTCTAAATCATTATCATTAAATATTATTACTATAGTATCCCCTCAATTTAAATTTTTTACCAATATAGGTTCCTAAAAAAATTAAGTAATGCACTAAACATATAACTCTAAATTTTATGACGTGTGATTTATCGTATTGAATTAAAATAAAAGTTTTGAAATGGATTTAATTTTACTTTATTATTATATCCTTAGTCTCACTAGTAGACACTTAATCGAAATGAGAAGAAGTCCCAATAGCCCAATACTTGAAATTTGTCTATAAACTGTTAGAATTTTGAAGAAATGTTAAATTTTTGAAGATAGCCTAAAAACTAATAGAATAGATACAACAAATATTAATGGATAACAAATAGCATATTATATATGAAATAAAAATATATATAAATTTTGTCCAAAAATATATATGTATATAAAAATTGTTACATATTATTAAATAAATAAAATAAAATAATTGGATAAGTATTACTATTATTATTATTATTGTTATTGTTATAATAAAAAAATAAAATAAAATAAAAGAAGTATTAAAAGTAGAATAATGGTTTTGTGGGAAAACTTGGATATGACCAATATCCTACTTTGATATATACTAGTATTTTACTCGTGCATTGCAAGAAAGAATAATTCACAATAATCTGGATTATAAGATGTTGAAAAATTAGATGCCAAAAAATTTACATCGAAAGGACATATAAAATCTGGTAATAAACTTGTCATTATATATGTTACTATAAGAAGTCCAAAATAATGATACAACATCGTACTATATATATGGTGTTAGAATATCTCAAAAAGGCTCTCAAAAATAATGATACAACTTATGCTTCTCACGCTTGATGTCATAAAGAACCTAAATGAGCAAATATTAATTAGTACGTTATATAATAACATAAATTTTATTTTACGTACAAGTTGCGTGTTATTATATTTGCGTGTATATGCTTGCACAAATGCACATATGCATATTATTATGCATGCGTATAGACAAAATAAAAATTCTATATATAATAATATTTTTCAGATAGTCATTCTAATTAATTAATACCCCCAGTCTCAAATATATGGTCCACTTTACTTTTTCACAAAATTATATTGGAAAAACACATTTTGTGATCCATGTTCGTAATTTGTCTCTGTTTAATGAGTAGAATTCAAAATTGATAGTTATAATTATAGTATTTTTTTTGAAAGGCTTTATAATTATAGTTTAGACTTTTTAATATTGAAAGGAGACTATATATTTGGGGCATCTTAAAAAGGAAAATGAGACCAAATGATCGGGACGGAAGGAGTATTTTTTTTGTGAAATTCTTCTTTTTATTTTTGCAATATCATACTAATTACTTTTTTATTTTCTCAATTAGATATCATGGGTGTCATAATAGTGTCAAACCAGCATTTCTTATTAAAAGTAAGCGAGATAAAGGCGTGATATTGTAATAATCAAGAAGAAATAAGTATATAATCATTATATAATTAGCAGCTTTCGTTGCAAAAACTAACGTAATAGTTATGTGTTTATTGTCAACTCTGAAACAGTTAAACTAACACTATGGGGATACTTAGATGAGAATAAAGGGCAAGAATTGGAGAGTAGCATTAAAACCACACCGGTAGTTGATGCATTCAATGTTAAAGTAACTATGTATGAAGGTTTGAATTTCATATGATTGTTTTAAAATTGAATGTAAATATACTAAGCATTTAATCTACTTCAACAGATGAGATAACTCTATCTACAAGTGCTATTAGTTATTTACTAATAAATCTTCAAACTGAAGAAGAAACCAAATCAAGGGAAACTGAAAAAGAAACCAAATTAAGGGAATGGTGTGTACTCTAAGCAAAATTAATGTAAAGATGTGTCATGATTTTGGAACAAATGTTATTCATGTAGATACAATCGTCGGAAAACATGCTGGGAAATAAGTTTTCCTTCTCTAAATCCTATTAAGTCCTGCAAGCGATAAATGCTACCCATTCAAGTTTAAGAGAAAACAATTTACAATATGTATTTGCTTTGCTATGATTATCAACAAGGCACAAGGACAAACTGTACCTCATGTTGGATTATATCTTTTGGAGCATATTTTCTCAAATGAAAAACTATATGGTGTACTTCACACAGAGTTTCAATACAAAAAACAAAAGTGTTGGTCAATTCAGACTGCAAAAGACAAAAAGGTGTAATGTTGACCGAAAAAAAAAAATTTTGTGTATAGAGAAGCACGTTTGTAATAAAATCTTCTAATGAAAATTATATATTTCAAATATATTTGCTGTAACATACAACGTGCAACACCTGTTCCTAATATATACTAATAATACACTAAAAGTGGCTTGAAGTGAAATCATTTTTAGACCATTTAACATTGTTATTTTTATGCTATTCCAATTATATCCTTTTCACATTTTTATTATTATATAAAATAAAATTTGAAGGGTCAAAAATTTAATATTATGTTGATGAATTACAAAGCAAATAAAAAGTCAAATTCAAGTATTTCGCTTCATAACTTCCAATTTGGCAATGTCTCAGTTCACGGATTTGCCTATAAAAATTATAATATCAATAAATGACCAAATCAAGCCAAAAAAATAAAAAAATAAAAAAAGGGTCAAGTTCACCTACCTTTCTACATAATTTTCAATTTGTCAATTTATTCCCTCAACTAAGGACTATCTATATATGGTTGATTTTTGTTAGGAACCGATGGCATACGTATATTTTGTAGCCATTCCGGAGAACCAGCCTTCTATATAAATAGCAATAGCAATATAGAAATAACAACCACGGCTACATTTTTATGATGTGAGTTTGTGAACTTTAGAATTTAGAAAACATTTTTGGTTTTGGAGTTAGGATATGGAGTTCATGAAATGAAATATTATAATTTGTAAGATTGAGTTTTTCTATTTCTGATATTGAGATTTTAGCTATTTTGATTGTGGACACTTTCCTGAATTTGCAAATTATGATCTAAATTCTAATAGGTCCATTGGAAGGTAACATATTATCATGTGTTTAATCCATACATTTATTGAGTCTTCTTAGTTAAGTGATAAATGTTGGCGGGTTATAATGATTAGCTAAGGTTTAAGAATAAATATTATTGTGTATTGTATCAATAACACATTTGGACATTTAATTGCAACTCGATATGGTGAAAGTTGCTTTTGAAGGTGGGAAGGAGGGCATGTGAAGCTTCTCCAAAGATGATAAATTAGAAGGGAACCTCTTATCAATTGGCTTGTGTTTATGACTAATGTGATTTGTCCTAGTGGTAAATGCTCCCTTTGCCGTATTATTTAATTTGATTTGAGTTCGAGTCATTAACCCACCAACCTGATTGCCAAATTCTATTTAAAAAAAAAAAACTTGGCCCACGTTTTGTTAGAAGGTATTGTGCCTATTGAGTAAATTATTTAATATTTATGATATTTTTGTAAAAGATGAGATATCATTTATTTGTTTCATATTAATGAATCATTTTGAGTTTGTATTTGTCCATGGATTGATTCAATATTATAATTCGAGTGCTTAAGTTGTTGAGCACATAAAGATTCGATTTATAATTCAATCCAAAATTTTATGGTTCACGACCAGTAAATAAATTTGGACAGTTTATTTTGATAAGACATTTAAATCGGGTAATGGACCTCTATTACCAGCTTGAAGTTCTTTGAGGTACCAATGGATGAGATTAAATTATTGATCAACATCTCGGTACTCTGGGAATTAAAGTGAACTAACGGGAACATATAATCGCAATATGGAATCCGTAATCTATTTAATAGGCATGATCATGATCTCACTAGTCTTCTAAGAGACAGTCAAATCTGAGCTCATTAATTTGACGTTGACTATTGAATTAGTGTGGAATGGGATCACACACGGGTCTGTTAAACAGAAGAGGAGAACTGAGATTTTACGAATATTCAGAACAAGGATTGTTGATTTATTTTATCCTATTCTAAATATTTAGTTGATTGACAGGAATGACATGTAAGATCGATAAATCAAAGGATATTATTATTGAGTATTGACTTCAGTAATTTCCATTGGATTAAGAGTGCAGTCGCGTTCTTTTAGTGGAGTAAAACGAGATTAATAAATTATTTTGACTGGTCAAGAGTTGATCATGTGAAAATTAATTTATTGGAGTTTAGTCCGATAGAATCCAATCAGGTCCCTTTGGTGGCTTCAAAATAAGAATCAAAATAAATTAGTTGGAATAAATTTGCCACATGTATTTAACATATGATGCGCCACACGTGACATACGTATGGCAGTGTGTGTCTGACGTGTGCCGGTGTAGATAAGGAAAACTATATTTGAGAATGGAAATAATCTTATTTGATAAGATTTTATTTTTTAGGATTCTCATCTATATAAATTCTTTGTTGTAGTATTTAACTCAAACCCTAATTTTAATAAGAGCATCTCTAATGCATAGTCAAGGTCGAATGTTATGGCTCAAAATTCAACATGAGAGAGATACACACAAAAAAATTAATAGGTCCCACATATTTCTTATTTCCTTTTTCTTGTAATCACTTTAATCTCTTTTACCCCACTTTTTCTTCATCGTGTGATGTGCAATGTCATATATCTATATTCTTCTTCACCATGTCAATCATTATTTTATTATTATTTTTGAATTTGTCTCTATCTCTCTCCTCTTTTTTAAATTTCCTTCTATTTTTCTTCACTTTTCTCTCTTTTCCCACTCAATTTCTCTCTCCTTTTTCTCTCTATCTCTCTCATGTTGAATTTTGAGCCATGACATTCAACCTTGACTAGGCATTGGAAATGCTTTAAGTGCCCAAACACAGAAAAATTACTGCAACTTTCTAGGATTCTTGGAAAACACCTAGGATTCTTGGAAAATACCAACGGAGGCTTGAGGATTTGGACTTGTGGAATCAAAAATGCGTAGAGATTTTTGTAAAACACACTACAAGGGTAATCTTTATGCAATTTTTCTATCAAAAGGACGGTTCTCCCACACATAGAGAGAATCGTCCTATGTGGCTCTTACATGCCAGTAGAACCAGTCCCCATAGCCAACTTTAACCATATGATGAATGCAATTTGACGAGGCCCACGCTTGAAATTTGAAACACAAAAACGAGTCTGAAATTCTTACGAACCCACCCCCTGTAGTGACCGGAAAATTTTAGGAATAAAATTTATTAAATAATGCGTCGCTATAATCTCAGTTATTTTAAAGAATGATCTTAGTGCTCGTCTAGTCTTTCATATTTCAAGAGTTTAATTAGATTTTATATTAAACCCTTTTAGTTTAATTCCAATTATCTTAAAGTCCAAACACCATTTTATTATTTTCCAAAAAGAAAAATTTATGTATGTATCTCTTATAACTTTTTCCAAGACAAATCAAATTCCATTAACCTCTCACTTCAACAGGATGTCTCGGGTGTTACACGCCCAATTCACAAAAAACCAAGAACTGAATTCTTTAGAACTCTTCAAATTCCTAATTCCACCCAATGTCAAACTCTACTAGCCAAGATGAACTAGAACACTAAGCCTATAGATTCAGCCCCAACCCATATACTCCACCCACAATTTTGGCAAATTCATAGTTTTCTTTTCGAGCCAAACTTCAGTATGTTTTCTCTCCCACTACCACGGCCCTTCTTGCTCCTTAGCCAATAGAAGGGTACACGGCACTTTTACATACATACACACTGATACCGCCACACCTACCTATGGCACCATCACCACCGCACCTCTGCCTCCGCCGGTTGGGTTCACTACAGCCGCACTGGAACCTCCTCGCACCACCAGTCTACCTCCATCCCTGCGGCAACACCTGGCCGCGCCCCCTTGAACCAAAATCAGATCCCACAAAAAAAAAGAGAAAAAGAAAAACCTGTGGGCTCACCCGGCCAGAAGAACTCAGTGCCAGCCAGAAATCACGTATTTCCTCGGTTGAATCGACATCGCCGCCTCTAGCCCACAACTCTTTCACCAGATGCAATTGCCAAGTCACATCTCTCTCTCTCTCTCTCCCCCCCACGTAAGCCCGTCAACCGAACTAGCCCCGACCACCCTCGTCGGATTTCTCACTCGCCAGCGTCAATTTCGTCAAGTCTCAGTCGCACGCCTTGTTTCTTTAAAAATCTCGTCTCCAATTTTTCTTGCATTCAGCCAAATTGGGTATCTTTATTAAATTGATTTTTCACTCAGGGTCCCTATGTTTCAGTGATTTAAAAAATCAGTCCCCCAAGTCCCAGATTTATTTATTTCAATATTAAGGTTTTCAGTTTAGTTAACTAGGGTATCCAACTTTCTGTTTTCACGAATTCAGCCTCAAAGTTTGTCATCCACCCTTTTGAGTCCCAGTCCTAAGTTAATTCAGGGTTCCAATTTGGTCCCTAAAGTTTTATATTTCTTCTTCATAAAGAATTATTACTTAAGTACTAAGATAATTTATTTCTTTTGACTAGACGAGGTGTGAAGATCCATAAGCAAGTAAGATTTTTGCAAAGGTTGCCCAGCTCATAAAGATTAAGGTAGTCTCATTTTTCCATGCGCAATATTAATTGATCTGTGCTATGATCATGAATGTGAATATGTGATATATGTGTTTATTATATGCATGAGCTTATTTACTTTATGCTTAAGATGAGACGAGACGAGACGAGAATATTTATTATATGCATGCAATACTTGATTACTACGTGCGCTAGTATTTACTTGTTTATAGCATGATATGAGAGTCAGAAACCTGCATTTACCATATAATGCTTGTTTTCGAGTAAAGAACCTTTCAGAGATATCTATGTAGTTGCATGTTCATATGTGTATTTGTGGTATAGGTTAATTAAATTGCGCCGAGACCACTGAGTATTTTTATGGAATACTCACTATTTCAAATTAAAACATTTTGCAAGTTCAGAGTCCGAGGCGATACATTGAGCAGTGGTGGCACTAAATTAAAATTGGAATTTATATTGGAATGAATTAACATTATTTACTTGTTCATGAATATTTTAAATTCTCTATTTCTTGAAATTGATAAGTTTTTCATGATATCATCACCAATATTATAAAAATTTATTTTCCGCATATTTTTACCCGCTTTTAATATATTTATTTTAAAAAGAAAGAAAATATTGTTAACGTTCCGGTTACTTAGAATTCGGGCATTACGTTCCGGTTACTTAGAGGGTCTATGTTTCTGTAGACTTGCAAAAGTTTTTGGGAAAAAGTTTTTTTCAGGGAAATAAAGTCAAGAATTTTCATAGATTGCCATTGCCATTGCTCCCTCCGCTGACTCTGAAGGTAAACGAAAGATTTATTGGTTTAAGATAATTATTTATTTTGAAAGTATTTATGATGTTATGTCGAATACATATTATTTATGAGACTTTATAGGATAGACATTTAAGAAAGAAGAATTGTATTCGACTTTATGAAAGAATCCAGTTTGAGCACAATTGGGCATAATATGTAAATATTTTTAAGGTAGAAAGATTTGATGATTTCACTTTTATAGTCCTCAAAATTATTTTAAATTGACAAAATAGTAATACTTAGCTGGACTTTGCATAAACGGTACTTTCAGATATGGCACCCATGACGAGAGGCAGGATAAAAGAGTTTAGGGCAAGGACTGATATGATCTTCCATAGGTAACTGTCATATAGGTTTGGACCTGGAGCTACTGTATCGGAGCATATAATTGCGTACAACATGGCATGTCATGAAGCCATTGCAGTGGGTTCGGGACAAATAATGCAGACTCTATTGGTCACTTGATATCAACATTTCCAGATGACTGGCGCCCAGAGATCTCTCAATTGCTCGAGGAGCTGAGGAGTTGTCATGGGATGGACATTGATTACCAGACCTTCTGTGATGAACTGGTGCTATATGAGGAGGCACTTATGCCAATACCCATCCCCGAACCAGTGCAGAAAGTTGAGGAAAAGGAGATGATAGCGCTTAATGAGGACTGCGAGGTGTCTGATGCAGAATCCGGAGTGTATAGGTCATATGAGTATACCCCAAGTACACCACTGAGCGGAAGCACCCTACTTATACCCCTAGCACACTGCCATTGGGTAGTAGGGGAAATGGATGGTTAGATGAGTAGGGGAACAGAGTAGATAGATGGAAACTACAGTTTGGGATAGTATTTATTTCAATTGATAGTTATATTCATTCATTTAAGACATTTTGTACTCCTCATTAAAGGATATTCAGTGATTAATGGAATAAAGTTTCCATCTTACCTTATTGCTGTTGAATGGTTTTGTTTGTTATATATGTATGTTTTGTTATGGTTTGATAACAATGGAGATAAAACTCGTTTTGTTTTCCTATGTAAAGGAAATGTCACGAGGAAACACACAAGCCAACCTGATGAGGGACTTGCTTCAAGCAGTGCAGGACCTTAGACAAGGTGCACTTGTAGCTCAAGCTGCCCCACCCGAGTTCATCGTGGAGCAGTTCGGTAGGTGTAGGCCACCCAAGTTTGATGGTGGCAATGATCCCTTAGCTACAGAAGAATGGATAAGATCTATTGAGAAAATTTTTCGCCACATCTCATGCCTTGATAATCAGAAAGTGTTACGTGAGGAATTTATGCCTAAAGGATGTGCTGGCCACTTGTGGGAGTCCGTTTGTAGGACTAGGACTCAGAAGGAGCAAAGGAATCTGACTTAGGAACACTTTAAAATGGACTTAATAGATAAATACTTCCCACAGGCTCTTCGAGATCATAAGGAGTCCGAGTTCCTAAATATAAAGCAGAACGACTTGGACGTCACTGAATATGAAATGAGGAGCACTGAAGCCATGAAAGCTTAGAAGCTTGAGAGGGGCCTACGCCCAGATATTGGCTAGATTGTTTGCTCTTACTCATTACCCATTTATAGGCAGGTGGTGAAGATAGCTCAGAAAATAGCATATTCTGGGGCACAATATGATGGTCCAGGGAGTAAGAGCAATCAACAAACTCAGGGAAAGAGGAAGTGGCAAGGGCCGTATCAGGGGCAAAAAAGAAACTAGACATCTTCCGATCTCAAACACAAGGTCGACTGGTGGACAGACTGCTAACTCAAATCCACCATGCCCTAACTGTAAGAAACTGCATAGGGGAGAGTGCTTGTGGGGTAAGGGAGTGTGCTATAGGTGCAGTTAGCTGGGCTATTTTTCATCTGATTGCCCAAACACTCCTGCTCGGAACACTGACCAAAGGAGGAACGCGCAGCAGGCTAACAAGGGAGAGGCCCGCATATTTTCCATGATGCACGAGGATGCCATCAACGATGCTGACATAATTGTAGGTATACTAACTATTTATGGTATTCCTGTACATGTCTTGATTTAAATATTTGCATATTGTGGTTCCTTGATAATAGTGTTATATGATAACAGGTATGCTGTATGTTTCTAGTATTCCTGTGTATGTCCTGATAGATTTAGGTGCCACACATTCTTTTATATTGGCCTCATGCCTAGCTAGACTAAAACTAGTAGGAGAGAGAACGGGTAGTTCACTTGAGGTTAGCCATCCTTCAGGGGGAACTATCAAGACCAATGAGATAGCTGGGGCAGTACCAATTGATATTGACGGACTTATATTGAAGGTAGATCTAAATATAAACGAGATGAAGGACTTTGGCGTTATATTGGGTATGGATTGGTTAAGTAATAACTGCGCTATGATCATGTGCCATGAGAAGGAAGTGGTATTCCAAAAGAATGGAGAAGAGGCATTTAGATTCTATGGATCAAAGGTCAGAGCACTTTCCCGCCTTATATCTGCCATGTAAACAGAGAAGCTTTTGGCAAAAGGCAGTTGCCAAGGATATTTAGTTAGCCTTCAGGGCGAGCTAACGGCAGAAATCACTTTAGACGGTGTACTAGGGGGTTGTGAATATGCTGACATCTTCCCAGAAGATTTACCAAGTATTCAGCCAAATAGACCGGTGGAATTCTCCATAGATTTAGTACTCGGTGCAGCACTAATGTCTAAAGCTCCATATCATACGGCACCTAAAGAGTTACAAGAATTGAAAGTTCAACTGAAGGAGTTATTGGAGAAGGGTTTCAACAGACCAAGTATGTCTCTTTGGGGATTACATGTTCTGTTTGTTAAAAAGAAAGATGGCAGCATGAGAATGTGCATCGACTATCGGGAACTCAATAAGCTGACAATAAAGAATAAGTATCCTCTTCTGAGGATTGAAGACTTATTCAATTAGCTGAAAGGTGTAGCAGTATTCTCGAAAATCGATCTCAGATCTAAATATCATCAGTTGAAGATTAAGCTAGTGGGCATACCTAAGACAACATTTAGGACCTGATATGGACACTATGAATTCACAGTGATGCCATTTGGTCTCACGAATGCCCCCGCAGTGTTTATGGATTTGAGGAATCAAGTCTTCCACCAATATCTGGATAAATTCGTCATCGTCTTTATCGATGACATACTGGCTTACTGAAGGGATCCAAAACAGCACGAGGAGCATTTGAGGATTATGCTTGGCACTTCGAGAGCAGAGGAGCTGTATGCCAAATTTAGGAAATGCGAATTCTGGCTTGAGAGGATCACATTTTTAGGTCATGTCGTGACAGCCAAAGGTATTGAAGTTGATCCTTCTAAAGTTGAGGCTGTGATGCACTGGCCGACACCTACTCATGCTGGAGATGTGAGAAGCTTTATAGGGTTGGCTGGCTACTACCGGTGATTCATCAAGGGTTTCTCCGAGATAGGATGCCCTATGACTCAGCTGACCCAAAAGAGTGTTAAATTTCAATGGACAGACGTGTGCTCTTCCGATCTGTTTTCAGGAATTAAAGAAGAGGTTAGTGCCAGATCTGGTGCTGCCTATCCCCAATGGCGCTGAAAGATTTGTTATTTACATCGACAAATCTAAGCATGGTTTAGGATGTGTGTTAATGCAGCATGGGAAGGTGGTAGCTTATGCCTTGAGACAGTTGAAAACACATAAGCAGAACTATCCAACTCATGACTTGGAGCTTGCAGCGGCAGTGCATGCTCTAAAACTATGGTGTCACTACTTGTATGGGAGCAAGTGCGAGATTTACACTGATCACAAAAGCTTGAAGTACTTTTTTACCCAAAAAGAGCTAAAAATGAGACAACAATGATGGCTAGAATCGGTAAAGGATTATTACTGCACTATTCTTTATCACCCGGGTAAAGCCAATGCAGTTGTAGATACACTGAGTAGGAAGAATGCTGGACAACTATCAGCATTGTGTACCATTCAAGATCAGCTAATTTGGGATTTTCAGAATTTAATTGAAGTGTGAAGCCCATCAATTCAGAAGTCTGGCAGGCTAGCAAACTTAACCGTCAAACCAGACTTGAGAGATCAGATTGTACAGCCCAGAAGGATGACAAATATCTAGAAAATATCAGGTCTGGAGTAGGGACCTCACGGCAACTAGGATTAGTGATTGCCTTAGGCTCAGCATTGATTTTTATGGGTCGATTTTGTGTTCCAAACAATGAGCAGATCAAGAATGAAATCCTCACAGAAGCTCATTCGGCCCTTTACGCAGCACATCCAGGTGGGACAAAGATGTATTGCAATTTGTGTGATTCCTTCTGGTAGAGAAACATGAAGGGGAGTATCGCGAAATTTGTCTCACATTGCATGGTTTGTCAGCAAGTCAAAGCTAAACATCAGAGACCTTCAAACTTGTTGAATCTATTGGATATACCTGAGTGAAAGTGGGAAAAGATCACGATGGATTTTGTAGTGGGACTTCCAACATCAGTCAATGGTCATGAAGCTCTCTGGGCTATCGTTGACCGACTTACTAAATCGGCTTATTTCTTGCCAGTTCGAATAACCTTCAGTGTAGACCAACTGGCACAGCTATGTGTCAGGAAGATTGTTCGACTACATGGAATACCAGCCTCCATTGTTTCCAATCGAGATCCGAGGTTTACCTCGAGGTTTTAGAAGAGTCTCAGACTGCCATGGAGACTCAATTGAACTTCAGTACTGTGTATCATCCCTAAAAAGATGGACAGTATGAGCGCACCATTCAAACCTTGAAGGACACGCTGAGAGCTTGCGTGTTGGATTTGGGCGGCAAATGGGATAACTCTTTATGCTTGATAGAGTTTGCCTATAATAAAAGTTTCCATGCGTCTATTAACATGGCCTTATATAAAGTGTTATATGGCAGAAGGTGTTGTTCGCTGATCTATTGGGATGAAGTTGGTGAAAGGAAGTTTTTGGGGCCAGATCTAGTGAGGAAGACTGTTGCGCAGATTGAAAAGATTAGGTCCAGGATTAAGACAGCCTAGGATAGAGAGAAGAGTTATGCGGACCTGAAAAGAATGAATGTAGAGTTCTAGATGGGAGATAAGGTATTCATCAAGATGGCTTCAATGAAAGGTGTGTTGTGGTTTGGCAAGAAGGAGAAGTTGAAACCGCGATTTATTGGGCCATTTGAGATGTTGGAAAAGGTTAGTAATGTGGCATACAGGTGGGCATTGCCGCCTGAACTTTCGGCAGTGCTTGACGTTTTCCACATCCCTTTGTTGAGATCGGAAGAGCACATATCCGACCCGAATCACATAGTGAATTATCAGAATGTTGAGATTCAGATAGACTTGTCCTGTGAGGAGACCCCTACACGCATATTAAAAAGGAAAGTCCATATCTAGAGAAATCGAGAGGTTCCGCTAGTCAAAGTCCAGTGGGGTAGGCAGGGAAGTGATGAGGTCACTTGGGAAAAAGAGGAAGAAATTCAATACAAGTACCCTGACTTCATAGATCAAGTAAGTCAAATTTCGAGGACGAAAATTATTTTAAGGGGGTAAGGTTGTAACGACCGGAAAATTTTAGGAATAAAATTTAATTAAATAATTACGTGTCACTATAATCTCGTCTATTTTAAAGAACGATCTTAGTGCTCGTCTATTCTTACATATTTCAAGAATTTAATTATATTTTATGTTAAACAATCTATATATTAATTAATCCTTAGTTGGGCTCACTACAGCCGCGCCGAAACCTCCTCGCACCACCAGTCCACCTCTATTCCAGCAGTAACACCTGGCCACGCTCCCTAGAATCTGAAATAAGAACCAGCTGCACCCTTTGAACCAAAATCAGATCCCACAAAAAAAAGAAAAAAAAAAGAAAAACTCGTGGGCTCGCCCGGCCGATTCGGGGCCGGAGAACTAACTGTCGGCAGGAAATCACAGCCCTCTTCCGGGGTTGAATCGTCTCCACCACCTTGAGCCCACAACTCCTTGGCCAAGCGCGATTGCCCAGTTGCGTCTCTCTATCCCCACGCGAGCCCTTCAACCAAACCAGCCCCGACCACCCTTGTTGGATTTCTCACTTGCCAGCGTCGATTTCATCAAGTCTTAGTCGCATACCTTGTTTTATTGTTTGAAAATCTCGTTCCATTGCGTTCAGCCGAATTGAGCCAGATTGGGTATTTTTATTAAATTGATTTTGCACTGAAGGTCCCTATGTTTCCGTGATTTCAAAAATCAGTCCCCCAAGTTTCAGATCTATTTATTTCAATCCTAAGGCTTTCAGTTTAGTTAGATAGGGTTTCCAACTTTCTGTTTTCATGAACTCAGCCTTAAAGTTTGTCATCCACCCTTTTGAGATCGCAGTCCTAAGTTAATTCAGAGTTCCAATTTGGTCCCTAAAGTTTATAATTCTTTTTCATAAAAAATTATTACTTAAGTACTAAGATAATTTATTTCTTTTGACTAGACGAGGTGTGAAGATCCATAAGCAAGCAAAATTTTTGCAAAGGCTGCCTAGCTCATAAATTTTAAAGTAGTCTCATTTTTCCATGTGCAATATTAATTAATCTGTGCTATGAGTATGCATGTGAATATGTGATTTATGTGTTTATTATATGCATGAGCTTATTTGCTTTATGCTTAAGATAAGACGAGACGAGAATATTTATTATACGTATGCAATACTTGATTACTACATACGCTAGTATTTACTTACTTTATAGTATGAGATGAGAGTCAGAAACCTGCATTTGCCATACGGTGCTTGTTTTCAAGTAAAGAACCTTTCAAAGATATTCATATAGTTGCATATTCATATGTGTATTTGTGGTATAAGTTAATTAAATTGCGCTAAGACTACTGAGTATTTTTATGAAATACTCACTCTTTCAAACTAAAACATTTTGTAGGTTTAGAGTCAGAGGCAATGCGTTGAGCAGTTGTGGCACTAAATTAAATTTGGAATTTATTTTGGAATGAATTAAATATTATTTACTTGTTCATGGATATTTTAAATTCTCTATTTTTTAACATTGATTAGTTTTTTGTGATATCATCACCAAGATTATAAAAATTTGTTTTCCGCATATTTATACCCGCTTTTAATATATTTATTTTAAAAAGAAAGAAAATATTGTTAAAGTTCCGGGTACTTAAAATCTGAGTGTCACACCCTTGATCCATAAACCCCACCCCCACTTTCAGATTTTCTCCCCACACCACACCCATGAGAAGACAAAAAATTCTAGCCAGCAACCCACAAAGCTGCAGCTTAAGCGCCGGACCAGTCGGAAGCCGTGCCGCCACACCCATACCCACTCGATTTCCAGCGCAACCCGCAGCCCCCACTTTTGTTTGCGCTCCATTCCAGTGAAGAAAAAACCCGGCTCAGCTTCACAACCAACAGACGACGTACGATGCATTAGGCTCCCGGACCCTCATCGGACCTCCAGATGCTCCGCCGTCGCCACTAGTTGCTGACCCTTTCAAACCCCAACCACTCCTGCCTTCGCTAGACTCAAATAACTCAAATGAAGCTGTTTTCCTACTGAATTTTCGAATTGAAGGTTTTATTTCATTGAGGATGGGGAATTTTAGATGGAAATTTGATGATTTTGCTGTATGTTGGTAGCTTCATTTTTCATGCCTATTTGCTCAATAAGAAAATAGGAACACATACTATTGTTCTGGCGGACATTGTGGAATTTTAGTTAGAGACTTTTAGTTATGCATGTGTCATGTGGAACTGTTGTTAGCTATCACAATGTGAGCGTCTGGAGAATTTCAGTTGTTTCCATTTGAATTACTAGGCCATATGGCAGCCACATAAGTTTGCTACTTTGGTTTTGCGTTCAAACTCTTGGAGGATGTTTGGATGTTTATGTGATGTGCTGATAGCTATGGTCCAACAATATTAAACTTGAAAACTTGCCATGGTATATCTGGTTAATAGATGTCACATGAAATGATATTGATTACATAGAAAGCTAGGGGAATCATTTGTTTCTATTTAGTAAAAGAGACAATCTTGTTTTATTTTACATTGTGGAAAAATGAGCAATTCACACCATCTTTTGACCAATTATATCACAATTGTGTGGAGTGGACATGAAGATAGGTTCAAGAAAAGGCTTTCATTCTAATAACTGTATGGCTCTCCAATAATTCAATACCAATCACATTCTTTTTATTGTAGAAGGATTCTCAACAAAGGCCTCATTCAAGGAGTTGAACACATCGATCATAAACAACTAAAAAAATTCATTAGAAATTATGCTAGACATTAATATGAAACAGTAAAACATCATCCAAGAAATCTTTTATGCATAAGTAACCCAGCAAGGGATGAAAACAATAAACTTGTATTGGCAAGATATCAAAACATTCCAATAAACTTGTGGGTTCAATTTTTGTGTGATGTGCTGTTGTATGTGTTAATGCCAAGTGATTGTTCACAAGTTGAACATAATAGATCAGTGTGTGAATGCAAGGATGTCAAAGTAAATTCGGTCAATCTTTCATTTTGAAGTAGGTTATTCGTAGAATGTGATGACTCACACTTCTTAGTTTATTACATATGTGTAAAAGAATGGAAATAATTTTACAAGAAGTTCAGTGTGGAAATTGTATCCTCGGTTAATTTTTTTGGAGTGGGTTAGTTGTAGAATATGTTGTTTCACGGTGGAATGTGTAAAAGTGTTTTTATGTTGTGACTATATATTTAGATTGGAATGGTGACGTTACTTCATTGTATCACCTATAATAATTATTGTATAGATAACCCACAAGGGAAAATAGTTAGAAGCTTAGTGTTATAACAGTTGTTGTGAATGGTTTTCATTCCATCAATGAAGTCGTTTTATGTGTAGGGCCAAGGATGGGGCCAATGAATAGAGGAATTTGTCATAGCGACAGAGATCCTACACATCGGTCACCAGATTGTCCGTACTTAACAAAATGCATGAAATGCAAAGAGGGTTACATGACATTAAGTCATTAACAATTTCTAACGTTTGTACAACTTTTAGACTGTGTAGAAGTTTCATTGTATCTATAACATGTAAACCATATGGAATTTGTATGGAATGTAGCAGTTATGTATGTTAATATATGGACGTAAAATATGTATGCTTTGGAGTGTTATGTACAATACTCCATATTTTCTTAAACTTTCCAAGTGCTTCCCTTGAGTTTTGCACAGTCCCCAATATTTTCTTAAATTTTAAAAGTGCTTCATTTGAGTTTTGTACAATTCTCAATAATTTTTTAAATTTTAAGAGTGCAATAAAAGCTCATCTTCAGGTTTCAAATTGATCTTCGAAACATGTTACGTGCGTTATATATAAACTAAACATAAACTACATTTTCAACTTGCTGTATGAAGGTTCAGGGGGGCTAGTGTGTAACGGCATACACAATTTTTACACCAATGGAACCATTCACACCCACAACATGATTACATAACATTTCGAGGACAACAAAAGATATGCAAAATATAGTGGCAAGTGTGAATCTAAATACATATCTTTCACAGTAGCATATTGATCACTATTAAAGGGAATATGTGCAAAATGAATTCCCCAAAGTATACAAAATATGTTGTGCCACTAGTATCCAAAATATGTGTAAAAATAATTCCCCAAAAGTTAGCTTGTCCCAAAGTTTGTCCTCTTTTAGGACGCAAAGAAGTGTTGGAAGATCAAATAAATTAGAAAAGTAAGCGCGATCATGCTTTTACCGAAGTTATGTTAAGTGTAAAAAAAAAATTTGATAGAGTCTCCCCTACGAATTGGACTTAACCAACCTATTATGCTAGGAATTGCATCGCATTTACCAAAACCAACAGCTATCCAACCATCAATCACTCTAACTACCCACCCGTCACTAGGGCATATGGACCTTGCTATGCGTGGCTAGGGCATGATTATGACGGTCTTCAAACACTCTAACTACACATCCATCACTTTTCTGGATAGTTGCAACCTGCATTCTTGCCTGACACCCGCACCTGGTATCACTGCGTTTTCTTTCACATATCCGCCTACAAGCATCCTTTAGCTTCTGCCTGTAGGTTTCATTTTTCTTCCCCTCCTTACTACAAGAAAATGCCTTCCAAGTAACCTCTCCGACTGAGTTTTTTTTGCTGCTGCTGATTTTTGTGCTAAACCCTACATGCTTAGTGTTGTCATTATACCACACAGCTGCAGCTTCAAGTGTCTCAAACACGTGCCCCACCTTCATTGAATCACCAAACTCAACGTTTAGAGTGTGAGTTTGACCTTCAACGGCATCTTCCGAACCTAACAAGGTATCATTATGAATTTAGGATAATTCGCCAATATTAAATAATCATACAACATTCGATTTGTCGCTTATTTTACCTTCCATGGGTACATGTTGTGACTGCTGCTGAGGGAAAGATGGGAGTTCACATGCCTCTAGAGTAAGTGTTGGTTCCTCGGTTGATGGCTCATCTTCCATTGCATATGATTTTTCTGTAAAACACTGAACTTTATAAATATAACCAAAAGAAATCTTTAGGAAATCCTTAGCTTCCAGAAGAAATCTTTGGAGTGCATTGTGTGAAGGAGGCAAAATCAGATTCTACACATCATGAATGGTGGAACTATGGTACCAAGTATGTAACACTGTAAGTACTTAGTGAGAAATTCAATGCAACACAGTCTCAGGTAGGTAAATTTGGAGCAGTAATTAAGGAAATCAAGGCTAACATATCCGCCATCTTATAGCAGCGTATATTAAAAGTTCCAAAAAGAAATCCCTTACAGGACTACAATTTGTCAATTTTATTTGTTCAAAATCTGCATAATCGCCACCTTTTATGCAATAACTTTATGAAAACCAATCAAGTCACAACTACTTTCAGCATTTGTTAAATAACAAATTTAACGAAGTTAAATGAACTTGAGATAGAAGTAAAACAAAGTTAAATAACTTCTTACTTGATCATCAAAAAATAAAAAAAAAGTAAACATATTCAAGTGCTGTGATTTTCATGGAAAATTGTTATTGTAGCAAAATAGAAAAGGAAGAAGTTAGGTTGTCAAAATTTTGCAAAAGAAAGAAGAAAGTTTTTGTGATTCCTTGCTTCCCTAGAACTTTTAGAAATCCCCCCAAAGGTGGTGTCCTATGGTCTAAACATGACAAAAAAATTTATGCAATGTAAATATAAATTTCTATTACAAAATGCTACTCTATGTTCTTAGATTAGGCGGTGGACCAATCCTTTGTTTCTTTAAAATACACCGCAACAAACATCCACACGTCAAATGGAAACAGCTAAAATTCTCCAACGACGCTCTTCCGATCTGTGATAACTAACAACAATTCCACAATGAAACATGCATAACTAAAATTCTCCAACTAAAATTCCACAATGTCTGCCAGAACAGCAGTATATGTTCTTATTTTCTTATTGAGCAAATAGACATGAAAAATGAAGCTACCAACACACAGTAAAATCATCAAATTTCCATCTAAAATTCTCCAACCTCAATGAAATACGACCTTCAATTTGAAAAATCAGTAGGAAAATAGCTTCATTTGAGTTACCTGAGTCCAACGGAGGCAGCAACAATTGGGGTTTCAAAAGGGCCAGCAACTAGCGGCGGCGACGAAGCATCTAGAGGTCCAACAAGGGTGCAGTGAGCCCAATGCACATTGCCAGTTGGTCGTGAAGCTTGGCTGGGTTTTTTCTTCACTGGAATGGAGCGCAAACAAAAGTG
>CAVNYN010270520.1:0-36234 GCA_963692815.1 Nyctanthes arbor-tristis | reverse complement strand
TATCGTTAAGGCTCATAGGTATTCTAATTATTCGAGAAACATTTTGGCAATATCTCTCCTAATTTTATCAACAAAACCAACATGTGCCATGGCCCACATCAAGCCCATAACTCTTCATTCATTTCAAGCCACAATTCATATATGAAGAGATATACCAAACCAAGTCTAATTCACCCAAAAACACCCATTACATACTAGTAGATTAACCCTATTAAAGCCTATAATTCATAATAACAAAAAACCCATAATAATCTCTATGTGGTGGCTCAATTATCAGACAACAGGTTCGACTACAGTGTTGCCCAAACTCTAGTTTCTACCTGAAAAGAAAATTATTTAGGAAAACATATGAGCTTACTAGCCCAGTGAGTTGAGTTTTATGATTAAACATACTTTGGGAAGCTAAAATCTATTGGCGTGATACTTAATGTTGTTTTGACTCTTGTTCTCTAGGTAACACCTATCAAGATATAATATACTATAATAAGAAGCCGTTTTACCTCAAAGGTCTGGAAGAAGATTCTTGTATCATGGATGCTTACCTTACACATTCAGTATGTATATTTCCTTGCTTTGTTATTTTTTGATGAATACATCTATTATTTTGTTCTCTGCACATAGTAGGCGTATTATTTTTAGCGTGCTACAATTTTTTAAAACACCTTCTAGTTATACAAATTATTTGTTTGTAATTGAATCATGTATTCAAAACTGAGGACCTTATGACAAGGAATGAAAAGAAACTGGCTAAGAACCAAAAGATCTTGGAGGATAAAATTCTTAACGGCAATGCTTATATTAACTGTGGGTTTACTCTGATGGTTATGTTGACTCTACCTCTGAGTTTCATCATTCTGTTGATGAATTATATTGAAACTATGTAGGATTTACGTTGCTTTCTTGATCCCACTATTGATGTGATTTTAATTGCATACTGTGATACTACTTTTCAATTTTGTTGAACTTTTTTTCAAACTTTATTAGGATGTTGCAATTTTCATTGGACATCGTTGTGATATATATACATGTCTAATTTCTTTAATGTTTGGAATATTTATTCAACCAATGTTTTTAATTTTGTGATTACAAAATTTGTTTATAATTTTATAAACTTTTCATATGTATAATCTATAGATGTAAATGAAACGAACAAAAAGAAAAAAGTGAATTATTATCCACACACGAATAAATAATTAACCACATTTAATTTCTTTTACCGACACATAAATATACTTTTATCGACATATATATAATGTTCCTTACACAATAAATTTAATTTTATCCACGCATAATTTAATTTTTTTTACCCGCACATAATAAATTTCGTGTCCCCATCGCGTCATTGTACACGCTGTTCACGCCATGTGGCACATCATTGTCCACGTCATGTGACATGTCATCATCTACTCCTGCCACATCATAGTCCACGTCACTGTCTACATCAAGATTGCATATGTGGTAGTCTCATTACCTACATATATGACAATATTTACTTACACATGTATATATAGGTAAACGTATAACATTTACCCACACATATATCAATGAGTAGGTAAAAACTTTCCTCTACGGACCGATAGCCACACATGTTAACTCTTACATTATGTGTGGGTAAATGTTTTTACTCACACATTTCTTATAGTGTATTGAAACTGTTGTCTCTGATGAAGACATATATACAAGTACCAATTTCGTGGATTATCAATTGGTGTACAATAGGGAAAGAAGACAAGTGAAGCCAAATCCGAAATACATCTCTGTGAATTCAATGGACTTTGTCTCAGTTTCAGGTGAAGCCATTGAGTTTATTGAGCCTACATCATTTGAGAACGCTATCAACTATAAGGACTCTGAAAAGTACAAGCAGGCTTTGAAGCAGAAAATCCAGTCTCTGAACAAAAAGAAGGCTTGGAAGTTGGTTGGGAAACCAAAGAATTAGAAAGTAGTCTAGTGCAAGTAGATCTACAATTTGAAAGAAAAAGTTGAACATAATGACCTTGAGAGATACAAAGCTAGGCTGGTAGCTAAGGAATTTACTCAGATAGAAGGGATTAACTATGGTGAAGTGTTCTCCCGAGTGTTTAATTGTAAGACTATTTAGTTAGTCTTAGCATTGCTTGTTGAGCTCAATTGGGAGTTGGAGCAACTAAATGCGAGAGCTACTTTTCTTCATGTTGAGGAAGTCATTTATTTGCCCTAGTCTCAAGGGTTTGAGGTGAAGGGGATGCCGGAAGCTGTGTGCTTGCTTAAAAGTCCTTGTATGGTTTTCAGTAGAGTCCGAGGCAATGATATAGGATATTTGATGTTTGTCTGCTTAAGATTAGTGAATTTGATGCATGTCTGTGTTACAATAATTGCAAAATTTGTTGTGACATTTATTTGTTATTGTATATGGATGACATGTTATTTGCTAAATTTGTCAATATACCATCGGGTGCACACATGACTTTGTTGACTAATTCAATAAATATTATTTGTTATTTTAATTTTAGTCATTTAAAGTCTATGACAATGTCATTAGGGATATAATTTTATTTAGTATATTTTTATTTGTTTCAAGATAAGGTCCATGTGTTGCCATTTTCCCTCAAATTTTATTGGTGTAATGCCTATTTAAAGGCAATTTCTTATAGGCAATTTCTTATTGAATAAAATATCAGAAAAAGTTCTTCTCTTTTAAGTATTTTTTTTAACATTTGGTATCAGAGCCATTTAAGAGTTTTTTGAGAGTCGTGAGTTTTTCATTGAGAGATTGAGAGTTCACCAAATAGAGAGGTATGAGAAATGACAGCCACTAACAATGTCTTCAACACTCAAAACATTCCTATTTTCAATAGCACCAATTACCAATTTTAGTCCGTGAAAATGAAAACTTTATTTAAATCTCAAGATTTGTGGGACTTAGGTGGATACTGGATTTGAAGAATTTGTTGATCCTAAACAAGAACCAAGATTGACAGTTGCTCAAAGAAATGAATTGAGGGAAAAGCAAAAGAAGGATGCAAAGGCCCTATTTATCATTCAACAAGGAGTGGATGATGTCTTTTTCCCTTGAGTTATGGGAGCAGAAACCTCCAAAGAAGCATAGGATTTGCTTCAAGAGCATTATTAAGGGTCAAGCAAGGTAGTAACTGTTAAGCTGCAGTCTCTTCGTCAAGATTTTGAGAATCTGATGATGAAGTCTACCTAGATAGTGCAAGATTTCTAGATAAAAATTTCTGCGATTGTGAATGAAATTCGATCTCTTGGTGAGGATTTGTCTTAACAGAAGATTGTTGAAAAAGTTTTAAGAAGACTTCCCCAAAAATTTGATCATGTTGTTGCTGCGATTGAAGAGTCTTAAAGATTTGGCTGATTATTCATTAGTTGAGCCAATGGGTTCCTTAGAATCTCATCAAGCTTGGTTGAATAGAACAGATGAGCAATCCATGGAACAAGCATTCCAAACAAAGGTTGATTTCAAGAAGAAATCATAAGGCTCTGGGAGAGGTGGATGGAATAAATGCCATTCAAGCCCTGGAAGAGGTCGTGGCAGGTCATATAGCCAAGAAAGAAATCATGGTAATTATAAACCATGTTTTTATTGTGCTAAGACCAATCATCCTGAGAAAGAATGTTGGAACGAAAAATAACACTTATCCTAATAAGAATAATGTTCAATGTTACAACTGCAAAGAGTATGGCCATATAGCAAGAAATTGCAAAGTAAATAAGCAAGCTAATATTCATAAAGCAAAAGATGATTCTACAAATAACTTATTTGTTGCTTGTTTGAATGATAATGTTAGGGGTGAACAAATAAATGACTAAACCGAAAAACTAAACCAATCCGCTAAAGTGGTTTGGATTGATTTGGTTTAAAAATTGAAATGGTTTGGTTTGGTTTTAAAAGTTTACAAACCACTCTAAATGGTTTGGTTTAGGTTTCAACGTTTAAAAAACCGTTTAAACCAAACCGAACCACTTTTTATATATTTCAAATTAAATGAAATATTTTAACATTTCAATGGATAAATTTTTCGAATGATTTTAGTATTTCTATGGAAAATTTTATAAAGAAATTATAGTAAGTTAATTGAACATATTTTTTAGAAGATTTTAGACTAAATATCACTTCAATAAGCAAATTTTAGCAATTTCTCATCTTAAGAATATATGTTACAAGGCATTTTTCACCTTTTGTAGTTGTGTGTTAGTTTTTTAATAAAATTTAGTATTCTTTTTAGTTTGAAGTTGTTACTAGCATTTAAAACACATATTAGTGTAATAAAAGATTTGTATTTATGAATTTATCATATTCAAATCTATTATCATTGTGTCAATAGATACACGATACATGCTTACCGTTTTAGGTGCTCTTGTTGGGAAATATTTGAATGAGAAAAATTGCCTTAATCAAAAAATGGTTTTTCCTTCTTTTTTTTTGTTTTTTTGTTTTAAAAAGCAAACCATCGTTTAAAACTGAACCAAACTGAAAAATAGGTTTAGTTTGGTTTGGTGTAAAAAATGAAATGGTTTGGTATGATTTACAATTTTTGCAAGCCGTATTTGGTGGTTTGGTTTGAAATTAAATCAAAGCCCTCCCAAAGCGAATCATGTTCACCCCTAGCTAATATTGATGTGGATAGAGTAAGGCATTTAGGCACTGGCTGTAGCAATCACATGACAAGGAATTTGAGCTATTTTGTGGATATTGATCAGTCCTATAATTTAGAGGTTACTATGGGCAACAACAACAAGGTAAAGGTATGTGGAATGGGTACAACTGCTGTAATTTCAAAAAATGTTAGGAAACTTATTGCAAATGTTATGTATGCTCATGGTGTGTCTCATAATTTGCTCAGTTTGGGACAATTGATGAAAAGGGGTTATTATGCTATTTTTGATAATGATAATTGTATGATTTATGATAAGCGGAGTGGTAGCTTGGTATACTCAGTGAAAATGACCGCAAACAAGATGTTTCCTATCATATTTTCAGCAACTAACTTTAACGCTTTTAGTACTAATGTGATGCTTCTATTTTTTGGCATAGGCATTATGGTCATCTTGATTTTGGTGGGTTGCATCAATTGTCTAGATTGAATATGACGACAGGTTTACCAGTGGTGAAGAGTGACAAACCAGTTTGTGAAGCATGCATTTATGGTAAACATCACCGAAATAAGTTTCCGGATGATAAGTCATGGCGATCTTCTAAACCATTAATGTTGGTACATGTTGATATTTGGGGCCTTATGCAGACACCTTCGTTAAACGGAAGTAACTATTTTTTATCTTTGTCGATGATTTTTCGAGGATGACTTGGGTGTATTTTCTAAAGGAGAAATCTGATGTTTTTGAGGTGTTCAAAAAATTCAAAGTTGTTGTTGAGAAGCAATGTGGGTATTCTTTACTGACACTATGAAATGATCGTGGGGGGAGTTTACTTCTCAAGAATTTGAAGTATTCTACAGGAATAATGAAATCCGAAGGCAACTGACCGCCAGCTATACTTCTCAGTAAAACGGAGTTGCTGAATGCAAAAATAGAACCATTATGGCAGCTGCAAAAAGTATGTTGATAGATAAAAATTTGCCAAATAGTTTTTGGGCTGAAGCTATCGCTGTGGCTACAGATCTCCAACTCAAGCAGTCAAGGAAAAAAACACCTTATGAGGCATGGTGTGGTAAGAAACCAAATGTAAGTTAGGTCAAAATTTTTGGCTCAATTGATTTTGCCTTCGTTCCATCATAGAATAGAAGGAAGCTAGATGAGAAAAGCATCAAGTGCATCCTTGTTGGGTACAGTGAGGGGACGAAAGGTTACCGGCTCTATGATCCTAATTCAAAGAAAATAATCATCAGTCGGGATGTTGTATTTAATGAAGATGCATATTCAAATTGGGAAAAGAGAGCAGCAGTACCACCATCCATCTTTCCATCTGAAGATGTAAGTTTGGATTTGGATTGTCCTTTAACGTCTTCCAGAACAATAGGTGACACTACAGATGCTCCTCTGAGAAGGGTAAGAAATATTGATGAAATTTATGCCTCTTGTGAGTCTGCATCTTTTGCCTTGGAACCTACTTGTTTTGAAGATGTAGAAAATAAAGAAGAATGGGTTGTGGCCATGAAAGAAGAACTTGTTGCCATTGAGAAGAATAAAACATGGAGCTTGGTGGATTTACCTAAAGGGAAGGAAGCACTCGGTCTTAAGTGGATTTAAAAGTCTAAATTCAAATCAGATGGCAGTTTGGACAGAAACAAGGCACGGTTAGTAGTTAAAGGGTACGCACAAACCCAAGTATTGAGTTTTTAGAAACTTTTGTCCCTATTACGAGGTTGGATACTATCAGACTTATCCTAGCTTTAGTAGCTCATAACAGTTGGCAGGATTATCAGCTTGATATTAAATCTACATTCCTTAATGGTGAACTTGTTGAAGATGTATATATGGAGCAGCCAAAAGGTATTGTATTAAAAGGGCTAAAACAGAAGGTATATAAGTTACACAAGGCGCTTTATGGGCTAAAGCAAGCTCCAAGAGCTTGGTATGGCAAACTGGATGCATACTTTGCTAAAAATAATTTCGAGAAAAGTGCTAGTGAGCCCGCCTTGCATGTCAAAACTCATGAAAATGAATTCCTTATTGTATGTGTTTATGTTGATGACATGATATATATAGAAAATTCATTTAAGATGATGAAAGCATTTAAGGAGTCAACGATGCAAAATTTTGAGTTGACTGATTTGGGATTGATGCATTATTTTTTGAGCATTGAAGTGATGCAAGATATAGATGGAATTTCTCTTTGTCAAAAGATGTATGCTGTAGATCTTTTAAAAAGGTTTGGAATGTCAAATTGCAAGGCTTTCAAGACCCCTCTTGATTCAAATGACAAATTATCCTTGGAAGATGGTGTTGAAAAGGCAAATGAGAAGTATTTCAGAAGCATAGTGGGAGGCTTGATGTATCTGACTCACACTCGATTGGATTTGATGTCTGCAGTAAGTATTATTCCACGATACATGCACAACTCGAGAAAACATCATCTTGGTGTAACAAAGAGGATTCTGAGATATGTTCAGGGTACAATCAACTATGGGATCAGGTATGGCAAAAGTGAAAGTTTTGAAGTTCTTGGTTTTACTGACAGTGATTGGGCAGGATGCAGAGAGGATAGAAAAAGCACTACAAGCTTTGTTTTTTGTCTTAGTGGAGGAGCTGTTTCATGGATGTCTAAGAAGCAACAAGATTTTTGGAGGAGCTGTCTATTGGAAATATCAAGATTTTTGTTTCTAATTCCCTACTGGTTGATTTGCCATTGTATAAATGGTTTAATTGATTCTGGATTTTTGGATCATTATTACCACATGCCTCTTGTTTCACTATTGCCATGTCTCTTGCTTCACTCTTTATATGTTATAGTTTGTTTTGAGAATCAAGTACTGTTTCACAGAAAGAGAATCACTCTCTTAAGAATAAGTTGCAAAGCTCCTTGCTTCATTTGGTTATTTGATTCGTTCATGTAAACAGTGAAGCAATAAACAAACCTCCAACGATGAAAACAATAAACTACAATGTACATGAAACAAAAATTCATTTCAGTACCATAATCAAATCAATTAATCAAATACCTAACAAACTTTACAAGGTGTACATCAATTGTATACGATCACATCATAATCTAACATTGCTCTTTACGGCATTTCATCATGCACTATGATCATTGCTAAAAATATTCACAAATTCGCAATCCAGATTGGCAGAACATTTACCAATTCATAACAAAAATAACCCACAATAATCTAGAATCTAGTGCTATAAAGCTGGAGCTTTCCCTGCAATTCCTACTTTCAATATCCCATGCATTTAACTCTATTTGCATCTTATGTAAAGATGGAGAGTACAAAGCAATAGCAAGCATATGTTGGTCCACCGGATCTTGAATAAACTTTAAAGGGTTCTGTTTTGTCCATGATTTGGATATTATCAAGACTAGGCTTCAATGATAGCGAAATAACTTGAATCATTACCTTTGTTCTTGAACAGAGAGAGTTAGAGATAAAGTGGTGTTTGCTTATGAGACTTGGGCAAAATCAAGATAGAATTTAGGAATTTAAGATGTGAATTGTGTATGAGATTCGGGAAAATCGGAGATGCAATTGGGGATTTATGCAAGTTTGGAACTCTGTACTTGAAGAAGACAAACGATGGTTGAAAATCAGAGAGAATGGGTGAGAAACAGAGAGAATATACATATATAATATATATTCGTATATATATATCTCTCTTATTTGCTTTTACTTGGTTTTTTTAAATATGTGAGTTGGCATTTTTGGATGGAAAATTAATGCCATGTGGATTTCCATTTGCCACATAAGCTCGTCCGTTAAATTTAACCAACGGAAGTGAAGATAGTGATGGATGGAATACGTAATTTGAAGTACAGTGATAATTGAGAAACATGTCGAAGTTGAATGGCCAAGTGGAAACAGATACTAAAGCTCGGTTGCCATTTGGTTAATTAACCCCAAATTATCATTACCTCTTTAGGTATTTATTTGCCACGTTCTTGACTTTTCCAAATTTGTGCGGGCATCTAATATATGTACTCTCTGCTATGAAAGTTGCATATTTCTAATATTTTTGAGCTATAAATTTTCTCTTTCACCTATTCATCTTCTTATAGATTAGTATTAGTATTTTTTTTAAATTGTTCCTCCCGTGCAATGCACGGGGTGAAATACTAGTATTTATAATACTAATTAAGTGGTGGGTTAATTTTTCCTGTCTAAAACTAGCATCCTAAGAGAATTGGGAATTTAATGTCATGATGATGTCATATCACTGATGTTTCATTTATTTTTCTATTTTTATTTTCGTTCACCCTAATAATAATTGGATAAATACTAACAAAGTGGTGCGTTAATTTTTTAATTTTGCATAGTAATTTTTAATAATCTACTTATCTGCTCACCTTAGGGAGTGTTTGATCCTCTTTATTATTTCTCTTTATAATCTCACCTACTACTGATTTGATAATTATTCATCTATAACCACAAATTTCAAACTTATATTAAATCTACACCACTCATTTCACCTCTTATAATTTCTCTTTATAATCTTTCTTTTTCAAAATTTCAGAATTTTATTTATTACATCTTTTAATTTTGTATAGTAATTTTTAATCATCTCTCAATTGTTAAGGCAAAACTTTTGGCCTTAAAGATGGTTTAGGTTTTGATTAACCAAGTAAGTGTATTAATCAAATTTTTAATTATCTCTTTCATTGTGTTTAACTGGGCAAGTGCAGCAATAAAATTCGTAATTATCTCTTTCCTTTTATATATGAATAATCAAGGCACATAATCGGGTAAATATACAAGCAACACACATATATTTGTCAGCAATCGATCAATTAATATAGAATATCAATTTTGAAAGCAGTTGCACATATTTTTTTAGTTAATTTTTAGTTTGAGTGATGTGGTTGATAAACGTATATCATTTTTAATTTTTATCATTTAATTAATTATTTGCTTTACTTTGTTTTAGAGATGTATATGTGTTTCTTGTACAACGCACGGATAATTTAGCTAGTACATATTATATCAATACACGTCGGTTCCTCTTAGGAGCCGACATGTGTTGTGAAGTATAGGCGTCGGTTACCAATATGCAACCGATGCCTATAATTTTTTACATTATATACACGTCGGTCTAATAATTTCAAAATTATCACCGCGTTGTGTTTAAGCGTCGTTTTTTCAAAAACCAACATGTATTCCCAATTTTTTGTCAATTTATGTAGTATAGTGGATTTCCTAAGAGGAGAGAGAGAGAGAGAGAGAGAGAGAGAGAGAGAGAGAGAGATTTCCCAAATTGTGTGTAAGATACCCGAATTTTCTATATATCCTCACTTGTATCCCGAGAGACCTATTTATAGATTTAGTTAATTGTGTCCAATTGTTTGTATGTGTTGATGATGGGAATCAACTAAGACTGTTAGATTCAAATGACAAAGATCATTATTTATGTACTGGTGTTGAGATAACAGGACCAATACTTTTTAGATGAAATGCCAATTCTTTACGTTATTCTACACATCAAACCTAGGTTGCATGGAAACAGAAACTAGACCCGAAATCGGACACTGCACGAAACGGGAAAACATTACTTTTAGAAAATGCAGGACACGAAACGCTACAGAAAACATTATATAAATATTATTAATTTAATTTTATAAGTTTTATATTTAACTTCAAAATAATATTAAATATTAATTAAATAATTGAAATAATAAATTCAACCCAATCTAATTAAAATTTTAGCATTAAATCTTGTTTTTCTTAAAACAACTCATAATAAACAAATTAATAACAAAAGGAGAAGAATATTCATTAGTTTTTCTTTGGTTTAGTTGCAATTACAATATCACAAATTGAATTTATAAGCTAATATAAAGTTTGATTTAAAGCATTTTCTACTTAAAACTCATTAATATTTTAATTAATTATAAATTAACTTAGTTTAAATTTAATTAAGATTTTATTTTTGTTAAACCATGGTAAAATTTTAAGTAAGAGTTTCATAAGAGTTTCTTTAGAGTTTCTATGGAGTCTCCAAAATTTGTTAAAAATAGGAAACTCTTTTGGAGTTTCCAAAATATTTCTAGAAAATTTCCAAAGAGTTTCAGTTTCAGAAACATTTTCGACAAGAAACACTATCCTTTTAGAAGTTTCCATGTTTCATAGCATCAAACTAATTGAATCTTCCGATAGCATAGCTAACTTTCTGAATTCCAGTATCTATCTAGCAGCTATTTCCCCAAAAGTTCCCAAAATTTTCAACTGAAATGATCAACTACCAATACACTTATTTATCTTGAATACAATTAATTGAAACTTCGAAAGATTGTCTTGACTCAGGATCATCTCTTCTATATATATATATATATATATATCCAGTGGCGGATCTAGGAATTTAGGCCACATGGGCGGTAAATTAATAAATTCAATACAATAAATTCATGTAAAGCAATTTTTTTTTTTATTTATGTAATTTGAAGTTGTTCCTGACATGGTTTTGAAATGGAAAATTTATCTATAAGAGAATCTAAATCTATTTTCTCAACAAGTTCCCTTCCGATATTTAGTATTAAACAATCAGTAAGAAATTCATGTAGCCACTAAGGCAAAATAATTCAATACTTTTTCCACTACGCCAAAATAATGCAAAACAACTTATAAACCAATGTAGCCACAAGACAACTAAGATTCAAATAAACAGTCGGCAATGGTTGAAAAAATTTACTAATTAACCAACAATGCAACAAATACTAACTAGTGGGTTAGCGGTGCTAACCTCGCTTTTGTAATGAAGGAATCAAATTAGACATCATCTTTGTGTACTTTGGTTAAGCCTCAAATACAAAAATAATAATAATAAATAATAATAATAATAATAAATAAATAAATAACCAAATATTCAAAATCTTATACATAAGAGAAGAATTAAAAATTATAATCTCAAATCTCATATTCTAAATATATAGGCAATTGATACATTATTATGCTAATTGCTAACTAACATGAAAAGAACCCATAGAAAAGGCCAAAGTAAATATTTACTATACAATCTAACCTTTTAACAACCGTAAATCACTAAATTGGCAAATTTAAAGTATTAAGTATCCATCAATTCATCTTCATACTTAAACAATAAAAATAAAAAATTCTATACATAAAAAATAGTTCAAATTATTTCAATTTTCTAATTTTAGTTCTTATTAGAAAATTAATAAATAGAATTCAAATAGCCGAGTATGCCATAAAGTACATAAATTTCTATGCGACTATATATAAGTAAATTCCAGATACACATGAGATTGGAAAACAAGAGCTGACCAATAACCATAGTACTAAAAGTTGGGAAACAAAGTTTAGAAGTTAGAACAAAATACAAGTTAAAACATTCTTTAATCACAATCATATTACTGTCAAAACATTCGTGAAGCACAATTGCACAAATCACAAATGCACAATCATATTACTGTTTCAGTGGCCAAGGGTGCCTCATTTAAACTAAAAAACAAGTATTCAATTGCATAATTTGTATTAACTATTAACTCAAATAAAAAATCACAAATGAATTATTTTTAACTATAAACAAATGGGAAAAATGACCGAACTCAACTTATTGTTCAAATATAAACTGCAATGAAATTATGATTCAAAGACAACGCTCAATTAAAGTTCTTCTTCCGATAAATGTAGAATAATAGAATATATATATATATATATATATATTGGGAGAAATTGAAGGTTGAAATTTGGGACAAAGGTTTGATTCAATTGATTTTATTCAAGTCGTTTGTGCCTTTGTGGACTGTCGCCAGAAACTCAGAAAGAGGGAACGGTATAGACTTATTCATTGGGCTGGACAATGATTTACAAAATACAATAGTGAATTGCTGACAACATTTTTCTTGGGCTGGAAAGTTCACAGCCCCGTACTAGAATCTGGGCCAGGAGTAACCTGGGCTACAGCCCACCACAGCCCCGTACTAAATCCGCCTCTGTATATATCTGTAAATGTAGTTTTGTTAAGATCAATTCAAGTATACCCTGCGGAATAAAAACGCTCGCCAAGTATTTCTTTTTGGGTTTTCTTTTCCACATCGTTATTGTCTTCCTCTAGTTCACAAGTGCTAGATGTTCTTTGGCCGCTAAAATTGAAGTCAATAGAACTTCTGAAGAGTATTCGTTGGTAAAGCAAAAACAAGGCCTTCTATGATTTTTATTTAGAACATTGAAACTATCTTGCCGGTCCTTTGTGATCCTTTTAAAGATCTCCACATTTGTTTTAACGTAAACATTCTATGCATTGGCTGATGTAGACTTGTAGTGCTAATTGTTATTGAGCCATGCATCCAATTAGTTATCATCATTATCGATTGAGAAACATCTTTTGATTTCCAAATTCATAAAAAAAAAACCTAAATTATTGCCCATTAATTTTTCATTAATGAAGATAAATAACAAGATTTTGAATTCTGAAAATCAAAAGCCATCCTTTCATTTCCTTCTTTTGATTTTGAACGTCTCTGGTTGATGCAAATTATTGATACGGGGCTAGCTTGCTTCCACCCAAGATAGATTCTAAGCATCCTTTTTATTTTTTTTAATTTTTCTATTTTTTCAACATGCCATACTAAAATCTTAACCAATTATTTCTCAATTAACAAGTTTATTGTTTTTGCTCTCCAACAATGGACGCCAATTACCATCACTCCGAATCCACCATATATCAAGATAAAGCTCACATGATCAAAAATATATTGCAAATAGGACATACTGGAATTTTGTTCTTTGTGTATGAATAATGAATTTTGCTTATTAAGGAATAATTTTTTCTTTCTTATATAAAACTAAATTGTATAAAGAACATACGACATATTAGCTTTCAAAGATCGATATGCATGGTCTGTCAGAATGATAGTAGTTCAAGTCTTTGAGAACCAAATTCTAAAGATTATTGAAAAGAAAAAATTGAGACTTAATTTACTAGCAAATTAAAGGCACCATATCAACTAGTATTTACGCTCATGCGTTGTATGGTTAAATTTTGTTGACGAAGTACAACATAAAGAAATTAAACATAGAAGCAAAATAATGAACACTGTAATAATATTTTAAGATAATAAAAATAAATATTATTAAGACTTTTGGAAAACGTCATTATATACAACATTTGTCATTTTATTAATTAGCTTCTCATTTTTAATTCCTTATCATATATAAGTATTTTCAGGTTGGCATGTTTCATAACTCTAGACATTGTTACATAGAATTACCCACGATCGAATATTAACTTTTTAATGAATATTTGAAAAGAGGTTAACTTTTATAGTTATAACAATGAACAATTAAAATCTAAAAATTAACCTTGATTCTTATTAGCAGTAATAATAATCTAAAACAAGACATGTCTTGAAATTATTTCTCCCGTAGATGACTTCTAATGTTACATGTGATATTTGCTGACAACCTTTCCAATAAAATCTATAAAAACAAAAAAAAAAGGTAGTTAGAAACACATAGATTACATACGTAATTCATTTGTATTGAAAAAGCAAAAATACATGGTCATACCAAATAGACCAAGAGCACCAGAAGAAGATATATTTTGAATTCCGAAAACCGCTTTGAAATTAAAAATAGATAATGGGAATGATCTATCACCAACTACAATTACGTTAGTGCTTGTCATAAACTAGAGACGGTAAACGTGAGAAGTTATTCCAAATTTTCCATTGTTATCAACACCAACAAATTTGAGATATAGTAAACTATGTTTTCCTGAGCTTGTTCATTATACTTTAAAATATGCTTGGGATTAATTGTCGCCCGAATTGTGTCTCCTTGTGATGATAGGAATTATACTAGAACCATAGAATTATGTTCAAAAGAAGAAATTATAAAGAATAATTTCAAAAAGCAACATCGAGATCGACAAGTGGCATTTCCAAACTTTAAGCAACCTTTTCATCAACTTTTGTCGGAACAATAAACTTTCTTGCAACTCAAACTTTAATAATCCAATTAGACTTACCCTTGTTCAAGTCCTTGAGTTTGGTGACAACCATGTTAGCTTGTGAAGCCATTGTACACCAATATGTTCTATAGAGGACATAATTAATCACAAAAAAAAAAAAAAATTAGTTTTACCAATATAAAGGAAATTAAAGTAAAAAAAAAATAGATTCTCTTAAACTAGAATATAAAACCTAGTTGAAGCTTTTCCAATTGAAGATTTAATTTTACTTCTACCTTTATTAATATATAAATTAGGAAAAGTATGTATTTTTAACTACGATGTATATGAGACACTAGCACATTTTGTCATTATTAAAAAAGGACTATTTCATTTAATAATATATTATTTCCTATTGGGTGATTACATTGACAAGACATTTTACAAACTACACCATATGTTTATTAAAAAAAAACTACACCACATATTATTTGCATTTAACATCCTTTATCTTCACATGTTTTTTCGTTAAGTAGATTCTTAACCTTTTTTCTTTTATTAACTTTATAATTTTATCTACAATTCTTTGATAAGTATCACATCTTCTAAAAATGATGGTTTTCTTCTAAAAATTTCATTAAAAAGCTTCTAAACATTCTAAGTAAGTAAAAGAGATATAGATTAATATAAAACTATATGATGTCTTAGGATTCAAGCTGCATTAACATAATTTTCTGAATGAAAACCTTCATTATGAACAAGAAGTTCTTATCAGTAATAAAGAATCAAACAAAATAGTGCAACAAAAAATATTTCATGAAGTACAATGTCATAAATAATAAAGTTAAGGACCTTTAATATAATATAAATGTGATGCAATTTTAAAAAAAAAAATTGTGGTGTAAATATATTTTCTCTTAGTTAATTGACAATTCACTGGTTTAAATTCATTATTGATGTAGCGAAAGCACGAAACTTAATGAATATAATCTAATCTCGTTGATTCCTAAAAATACAGTGATAGACCACCTTTTAGATTCTTTGATTTGCTCACAAATGCCATAAACTAGCATTAAAGACTCATTGATTTGAAATAATCAAATACTGAGAATTTGAAATAAATTGGAAAACACAATCCAATATCAATTTTATTCAATAAACAATCCCCTTACAATAAACCCTAATATATATATATATATATATATATATAGAGGTAGAGTTTGTCTAGCTCAATTTGATTGTCGGACACAATTAGAAATAATTTTTCCTCTCATTGTCTGACTTTCTTAAAACACTAATTTACTGATGTCATTGTTCTATTATTTTTACTCTGTCTGATGGCATAGTTTTATGATTTTATGTTCTCTTACTATATTGTATTTTACTTTCTCAGCATAATATGACTATGAAATGCACGGGCGTGAAGTATAGTAGTCCGTAAATACACGGGTGTGAAACTAATATAGATTATGTTATCAGATTTTATTGTCTTTAAAGAAAATAAAAATAAGAATTAATAAAAAAAATTATTGGTTCAATTATCATACTTTTATTTATTGTTATATTTTTCCTTTTAATCATTTAATTTAATATTTTTATTTTAAAACTCTATCTACAAATTACATTTTGTTAGATATTACATGAAAATAGATAATATATCAACCTTTATTTCAATATTACTTTTCCTTATTATAATTTTTCCTTTCAATCATTTAATTTAATATTTTTATTTTGAGACTCTATCTATATATTATATTTTGTCAGCTAAATATGTCCATGAAACGCACAGGTGTGAAGCATAGTATGTCTGTTAAATGCACTTGTATGAAACCAATACAAATTATGCTATCGGGTTTTATTGTTTTTAAAGGAAATAAAAAATAAGAATTAATAAAAATAATTATTGGTTCAATTATTATACTTTTCTTTATTGTTAAACTTTTTTCTTTTAATCATTTAATTTAATATTTTTATTTTGAGACTCTATCTACGCATTTTAGTTAGATATATCATATATTTACCTAATGGATTTGAATTATATGAAAATAGATAATATATCAATCTAGATTTCAATATTATTTTTATATTTTTCTTTATTATTTTATTTTTCTTTTTAATCATTTAATTTAATATTTTTATTTTGGAATTCTATCTACGTATTAAATTCTGGTTTGATATATTTCATATTTGCCTAATGGATTTCAATTTTACTTTATTCGATTGTATAATTTCGTGAATTTATGTTCTCTTGCTCTATTGTATTTTACTTTATCACCATAATATGTTCATGAAACAGAGGAGTGTGAAGCATAGTAAGTATATAAATATACGGGTGTAAAACTAATATAGAATGATGCTATAGGATTTTATTGTCTTTAAAGAAAATAAAAAATAAGAATTAATAAAAAAATTATTGGTTCAACGAGATGGTGATAGACTAATAACAAGAATTTAAAATTATGTCATCGAAATAAAGAATTGATTGCATGCTACTTGCAAATATAGGATGCACATTAATTCCATGCATGTTATGTTTTTTAGTTTCTTTATGACATTAAGCCTGACAACAAAATCATGTTATATTTTATATAGGAACTTCCAGCAGAGCACTACTTGTGCAACGTACGGGTCAAAAATTTAATTCTAGTTTAAATACTAAACTTCTATTAAAACTCTAATAACTAAAATGACAAAATAACCCCTAATTTAAAGAGCAAGACATAAAACTAAATAATTGAGTAAATATTAAACTATACTATGACCGGATGCTTATATATATTATTATGTTCAACTTTCTCCACAAGTTGGAAAAGATTCGTCCTCGACTCTTGCATTGTCTTCATCCAGTATCTGTGCATACTATATTTGTATCATATTCCTCATCATCCCATTGAAGAGCAATGTAGCAAACAGTGCGCTTCAAGAAACGGATCGAATTCACGAAAAGAAATCAGATAGTTGTTAAATATGGATGGTTGAAAGATGCTCAGAAATACATTTTTGAACTCAATCAATCTGCTTCGTGGATTCATGTCAACTGACTTGCCAATATGCCACATCTATAAAGAATTTTCAATATTGCCATCAATGTGCCCCTATGAAATTTGAGGGCTAAAATCAAGTGTACTCATATGAAAGTTGTCCACTGTGAGTACATTTTGCAAAGGCTTGTGGGATGATGAAATTGTGGAAACAATCTTCTTCTCATAAACATCATAGATGTTATCATTATCAACATCGCAAACCTTAATTTTCTTCAATCTCTTCATCAAAGACGGGAGGACCATCAAAATCTTCATCGTTCGACTCATCAAAAATTGGCCAATTCATCATCCAAATCCAAAAATTCAATTTCTTCATCAAACATTGGAGGACCTGAGTAATTACCGTCAACTGAATCCCATAATTTTCTTAGATCTAGATTGTAAGGCACAAAAATTTGAAGATTATCATTGGATCACTCCTCCAATGGTTCATCCATGGTCGCCTCTTTGCATTCATCAAAACGTTGTAACAAAAAATTGTCTATAGGTTGCTTCGATACTTCTATGTGTTGATGAATTTCTTTCATCTTTGTCCGTTGATCAAACACTAGTTGAAGACATTGTCTTCGCACTAATGGATCAAGTTTCATGATTTCACCATATGAATCTTGTGATTCAACAACTTGGCAAGAACGCGACTGGTCTCTGACACCAACTGATATAGTGGAAGCGTTAAATATGATCTAATCTTGTTGATTCCTAAGGATACCGTGACAGGCCACCTTTTAGATTTTGTTGATTCACTCACGAATGCCATAAACTAGGTATCAAATACTTATTGACTTGAAATAATCAAATACTGAGAATTTGGAATTAATTGGAAAACACAATCCAATATCAATTTTATTCAATAAACAATCCCTTACAATAAACCCTAATTCTATTTTAAACACTAAACTTCTATTAAAACACTAATAACTAAAATGACGAAATAACCCCTGTCGTTAACTTAGAGAGCAAGACATAAAAACTAAATAATTAAATAAATATTAAACTATACTATGACTCTGATACTTATATATGATTATCTTCGCCAATTATTAAAAGGTTTTTTTTTTCCACCAAGACCTTTATAGTCTAATGGAATCTGTATTGGTTCTTTACACCTTTCATTAAGGGTTTGATTCTCCTCTCCAACAATCCCCCATATTCAAAGGGAAAAAAAAGAAAAAAAATAAAAAGGAAAGTTCTTTTTTCCACGTATTGAATGTAAAAATTTTCAATTATTCGTGATTAAAATTTTTCAACCTCTAAAATTGATGTCATCTACTTTGAATAATAAAAATAATGAATTTCTGAATACAATAAAGAAAGAGTAATGCTACACTTCTATATTAGTTTACTAATTAGTTCACCGGTTTACAATTTTAACCCTAAAATATCTAAAACTTAAATTATTTAAATGACTTAATTGACATTTTTACCCTTTATATTAATACACAATCGGTGAACTAATTTGTGAACCAGCCTGAAAGTTTATTATTACTCATAAAGAAGAGTAATGCTACACTTCCAGGTTAGTTTGCCAATTAGTTCATCGGTTTACAATTGAAATATCTAAAGCTCAAATTATTTAAATGTCTTAATTGACAGTTTTATCCTTTATATTAATACATAGCCGGTGAACTAATTAGTAAACCAACTTGAAAGTTTATCATTACTCATAAAGAAGAGTAATGGTCTATCATTACTCATAAAGAAGAGTAATACGACACTTCTAGATTAGTTTACCAATTAGGTCACCGGTTTACAATTTTAATCCTAAAATATCTAAAGTTCAAATTATTTAAATGTCTTAATTAACAGTTTGACCCTTTATATTAATACACAGCCAGTGAAATAATTAGTGAAGAAAATTATTATTATCAAATATCAAAATTATTATTAACAAAATAAAGTGATTTTTAACTTAATGGAATGAAGAAAATTATTTTTATCAAATATCGACAAAAAATTATCTCTTGCCAACTATATATATTTTACTTAATTTTTCTACTTTTTATTAAGTTTTAAATCGGTTTGATGTATATTTAACAAACTATATATACTTACTATATTACAATGAGATTGTATGGAGAGGAAGCGAACCTTTGATCAAGGGTTTGAGATTGAATAGAGTACTGTAATTAGACCACGTAAGAATCATTGGAGAAGAGAATCAAACATTTGATCAAGGTTTTGGAAAACCTACGGGATGTCATTAGATCACATAGGTCATGCATGGCTTGTCATTCATTAACTGGTACACAGTCATTCACCTTGACTACCATTAAATACTTGAAAATACATGAATATAAAACTTGTGAAATAGACACATTCAACGTTTCTAATTGAATCATGTTTCCAACAGGAATGAATACTTACTTGAAACCTGAAACAAAAGCTGTCATAAATTTCCTCTCTAATGTTCAAGTCAGTAAACTTGGGTGCATGAATAAGAATACATATCAACTGAACATTAATGAGAGTTCTATTAGAGTCAGGGTATCGCAGTGCATGGGATGCAAGGGCCAAATGTTGCAACATAGGAGAAGTTCATAGGGAAACCTGGGGAAGGACTATTTTATTCACCATCAGAAGCTCAACTCTGACCACTGGACAAAACTTCTACTCTGTTAGGACAACACGAATGGACGTGTATCATGTTCAAGTTATTGCAGCCCCTTGGGAAGGAAATAAATGGCATGTAGTCACAGTTTCATACAAAGAAACAGACTATGTCAATTAGTTTCATTTGCATTGGAATAAGGCATTCCAAATTGAAATTGGAATAGGCATAAAAAGGCTTGTGGAAAGACAACTGACTGCATTCCCGGTGCACATGAGCCTGTCGAGCAGTCATTGCTTCGTTACTTTTGTGCAAAAAGTTGAAACAATGAAGTATACAACAGGTATATCACTGATTATTGATTGAAGGCATCATATTCCATGGAATACGATGACCTTGATTCAACAGAAGGTGTTTTTGGTAATGTAACCTGGCAACAAATGCAACGCCCCGAATTTGAAAAGGTATTCAGGTCGTTAGTTTGACTTTTTTCGTTAACTTTTTAAAATAATAAAATACGAAAAAAGACAAAATTCAATAAAGTAAGTTTTTGACGAGTACGGAAGATAAACATAGAATATCAATCTTTGATGATTGTAACAAAATAAGTGAAGATATCAAATGTTTTCTCCACGATTAACATACAGTTTCCAAAAAATTAATTTCTCAAAATATAATTTAATTGTGGCCACCGTTCGTCATTCCACCACCGACTCTGAAACCTAAAATTTGTTAGATTGGAAAGAATAAATATTTTAAAATACTCACTAGACCCCGTGCACTATTCATATTCACATCACAATAATACAAACAACTATGCAAACTAATATGTTTTTTAATAAACATGAAATTTATAAGCCTTTTAATAGGCCAATATCATAAAGCGCCTCTTAATAGGCGAGATCTTTTAATAAGTCAATATAACACTTGTGCCTTTTAATAGGCAATAACATCAAATTCACATTAATCATACATATCACTAGAATATGAATCAAATAAGTACTCACATTTAAGAAAATAAAGTTTTTAAATAAGGAATCTACCTTGTGATGTTTCAAGCCGAGCTCTAAATTCTTAAAAATAAGTTTCTCAGCTATCTAAGTTCTCCATTTAGCCAATAAAGGAAATTAATTAGGATTAGAATTCATAATTTAAAGTTTTATGGTATAATTAATATTTTTAAAGGCTCAGTTAGAGAATTATAAAATCTAGAGGACTTCAAAATTAATTATTTGAATAGATTGAGGGCTTATTTAATTTGAATTAAAAGATTGAGAACTTATGTGATTTGATTTGAAAGTTTAGGGACCAATTGTGTAAAACTTGAAAGATTAGTGGCCAAAATAAACTATTTAAAATGTTTGGGGACCAATTTGGATTTGAATAATAATTTTAGGTTTAATTTAGATGTCTTGGAAATTGCTAGGGTCAAGACTTAAGTTGACTATTAGTTTAGGACTTATTAATATGTTTTTAGAACTTTTAGGGACTAAAATGTAAGATCTAAAGGTTATTGTCTTTGATCTATTATTTTTTTGGATAGGGCTAATTTCACAAAAGGTCTCCAACCTTTGGGTTTAGAATCGGATAGGTACCCAACCTTTTTTTGCTCTCCGGGTCTCCAACCTTTCATAAATGTGTACAATAGATCCCTCTTGTCACTATTCCCTCAAATTTTCATATAAAATGATGATTATACCCTTTAGTCTTTTAATTTTAAAAACAACACAATTAAAAATAGTAAAAATAATAAAAAATCAAAAAAAAACTAAACACCCACCCTGCCCCTTCCCCTCCCAAGAGGGCCGCCAGAAATGGCTGCTGGAGCTATTTTCGGCGGCCAAAAAGCTACCTACCGTTTTCGTTAGCAGATATAGGGGGTGGATCCCCTCATTTTCTGCCCTAAAGGCGATCCACCTTTCATTTTGGCTACTGGAAATGGTATGCTGCCATTTCCGACAGTTTTTTACTGCCGGAAAAGACAGCAAAATGATGTCATTTTTGCTGCTAGAAATGACAGTATTTCGGCAGCTAAAATGGGTGGTGAAACCCCTCATTTTGCTGCACATTTCTGGTAGTTTTTTTTACTGCAGAAAATGGCAGCATTTTTGCTGTCATTTTCGACAGTAAAAAAAATGCCATAAATGACAGCTTTTTTGCTGCCATTTTCGCTGCCAAAATGGGAATGGAACCCTCATGGCAACAAAAATACTGCCATTCTGGTAGCCAAAATGAGGGTGGATCCTCCCATTTTTCTGCCCCAAATGGGTAGCAAAATGGGGGGATCCACCCCCATATCTGCTGCCAGAAACGACAGTAGTTTGGTACCCTTTCTGGCAGCTTTTTTGGTAGGGTGGGTGGGGTGTTTTGGGTTTTTTAAATTTTTTATTATTTTTAATATTTTTAATTGTTTTGTTTTGGGTTAATTTCATAAAAGATCTTGAGCCTTTGGGTTTAGAATCGGATAGGTCCCCAACCTTTTTTCGCACTCTTGGGTCTCTAACATTTCATAAACATGCACAATAAGTCCCTCTTGTCACTATTCTCTCAACTTTTCATATAAAATGACGATTATACCCTTTAACATTTTAATTTAAAAAAACATTTAAAAATATTAAAAATAATAAAAAATTAAAAAAACACCCACCCACCCCTTTCCCTTCCAAGAGGGCCGTCGAAGCCATTTCCAGTAGCTAAAAAGCTGCTGGAAACAGTAGGTAGCAGATATTGGGGGTGAATCCCTCATTTTGGGCTGCAAAATGAGGATTTCCACTCCCTATTTTGGCTGCCAAAATAGCAGCTTCCCCTCCTAAGAGGGCCACCGGAAATGGCTGCTGGAGCCATTTCCAGTGGCCAAAAAGCTGCTGGAAACAGTAGACAGCAGATATGGGGGTGGATCTCCCATTTGGGCCAGCAAAATGGGGGATTCCACCCCCTATTTTGGCTGCCGGAATGGCAGCATTGAGGGGTGGAACACCCCATTTTACTGCCCATTTGGGCAGTAAAATGGGGTACTGCCGGGAATGGCAATATTTTGCTGCCATTCCGGCCCTCTTGGGTGGGGGTTGGGGGTCTTGTTTTTAATTTTTTTATTATTTTTAATATTTTTAAGTGTTTTGTTTTTAAAATTAAAAAGCTAAAGGGCATAGTCGTCATTTTATATGAAAGTTTGAGGGAATAGTGATAAGAGGGACCTATTATGCTCATTTATGAAAGGTTGGGGGCCCAGGAAAGCAGAAAAAAGGTTGGGGACCTGTCTGATTTTAAACCGAAAGGTTGGAGACCTTTTGTGAAATTAACCTTTTTGTTTTTAAAATTAAAAGACTAAAGGCTGTAATCGTCATTTTATATAAAGTGTTGAGGGAATAGTGGCAAACGAGACCTATTGTGCGCATTTATAAAAAATTAGGGACTTAGGAGAGCGAAAAAAGGTTGGAGACTTATCCGATTCTAAACCTAAAGGTTGGGGACCTTTTGTGAAATTAACCCTTTTGGATATTACACAAAGGAAAAGAACGCAAGAAATGTTCAGTGAGATGGAGATGGTGTTGGAGCTCTTGTAGGTCAAATATCATGCCAAAAATCCGACGAATCAAAGTGAAAATAGGTGAAAAAGCAAGCTCTCGACGAACTCTTCCTATTCGTGTAAGTTTTTAAAGATGTTATGGTAGCTTTTCCAGTGAGTGTGGTAGTTTTCCAGCCGAAATATTTATATATATGTGCTCCTCGTGGCGCGGGGAAGCTTAGACACCAATTTTGCGAAGTTTGGTGAAGGATTGAAGATGACCCATTTTCAAAATGTCTCGGTTTCGACTGAAAGACATTGTGTTCCGATTTTTTTTTTTTACAGAGGAAGGACAGATAGTATAAAATATGTGTGAAATGTGCTGTCAAAACCCATTTTAGTGTACAATTTGTTTGAGCTTACATAGTAAAGAACAAATTGATGAATGTAGAATGGAGAGAAGTGTTATCTTTGTTGCAAGAGGTTTGTTGATTGCTTGAGTTGAGGACTTGTTTGTGTTCAGGTTGAGCTAGCAACATAAGAAAGAAGATTCAAATATTAGTTGTTTTGGCATTGGAGAAGAATATGAAGAGTAAGAAGAGAAAGGAGAGAGAAGAGAAGAGTTACCTTCTTCTTGGTTGTCTTGGGTGTAAATGAAAAATGAAAAATGTTGGTTGGGTTATTTATATAGAGTCTAATTGGAGAAGACTTGGGACTAAAGTGTAGGTCTTTGGTAAGTTTTGGTATAATAGAAATCGTAGAAGGTTGAAGTTTTATTGTATGATTCTCAATTTGATTGGTATGTATAATATTCGATTTATTCGTTGGAGTTAACTCGTTATGATCTATTTTGGAAATTTTGGATTATTGAACCGAACTTGGATTTTTTTTAAATACAAGATTTTCCCATTCTCATAATATTATTTTCTTTGGCTTAAATGGGCGCGTCATCGAAGTATGACTATTCGACTCTATTTGAGCATGTCATACCGACACGTTGATTAAAATAAAGATTTTTAAGTAGAAAAATTTTCCAGGGCTACAACAAAGCCTTCAAAAATGGTAGGATCTCTATGGTTTTTATTTGCTTTCCTCCTTAAAGGAGGAAGAAAGAAAGATTGGTGCAATAAATTCAACTGGAAATGGAGAAAGCATTGTGAAATATTGGTCAGTGGAATGGACATCAAATAGACAGATCCAGGACTTCAAAAGATACGGGATGTAAAACAAAAAATACCAAACGAACTTTAATGTTAATACAATTTCGCTAGAATGTTTTGTTATAAGAGTAGTAGACACTTCAGTATGTCCGTACTTGGGTTGGGTTACTCCAACAACAGCTAAGATGGGAGTTTCTGCAATAAGGACACTGGGAATTGGGTTCCTCTAAAACATGGATTCACAGAATTTGTAAATATAAAAGTAGATCCTACAACAAAAATTGCAAATGCACATGGCTTTACAGTCGATATCTTATGGGCAGCGTTGCAGTTGTTACCTTCTCTATTAACTATGAATTCTATTGTTACAATGTCAGCAAAAATAGTAACCAAAATAATGATGACATGCTTCAAGAGATGCCTCAGGTAATAAGAGGTTATAAATAGAGTTCAATTCTCTTTGCTCTTACTCAATTTTATTTATGATAAACAACATGCTCAGAGTTCAAGTTGATTTTGATATTTTCTTGTAAAATTAAATTACAGAAATTTGACATAGTGGTGGGTGATACAACCATTTGGGCCACTCGAGCAAACTATGTTGATTTCACACTACCATATTCAGAACCAGGAGCCATCTTAATTGTCAAAAGTAATTCATTTGGTATGTGGAGTGTTTCATCAGGCCTTTTAGTAGAGATCTTTGGCTGGAAATCATGGTAGCCTGCATTTGGATAGGAGTAGTTCTTCTGGTATTGCAATATAGAGTAGTAAACAACAATTAAGATTTGGCCAGGCCAAATAGGGAGAGAGTTGAAATGATCTACTGGGCTCCAATTGCAGTTCTTGCATTTCCTGAAAGTAATTTCTAAACGACCTGATACTATTTCCCCGCCATATTTTAATTTTACCATGTTTAGAAGTTTCTATTGCTCTTGACAGTGAACATGGTGTTTAATCGCTGGTCAATATTTGTGCAATTTTGACAGACAATCCATTAAAAGCTTTATCTAAGGATTCCCACATCGGATATCAAGAAGGCTCCCCGATGAAATTTTTTTCGAAATAGTACTATACATTAGTGAGTCAAGGCTTAGGAGCTACTCATCGGTCGAAGAATACCACAATGCTTTGTCTAGTGGAGAAATAGATGTTATATTCGATGAGATCCCTTATGCAAGGCCCTTCCTCAACAAGCACGGTTCTCAGTACAAAATATTGGCACCAATATACAAGACAAGGCAAATGGATTTGGTTTTGTAAGTTTGCTTATTCTTAGTAGTGTTCAAAAACCTCTTGAAGTTTAAGTCTGATGCTCTAATTTGAATGACTTATTCCAGGCATTTGCCCGTGGCTCTTCTTTGACTGCAAATTTCTCAAGGGCAATCTTGAATGTTATTCAAGGACCAAAAATGAGGTGCATTTAGCAAAATAATTTGGGACCAGGATACTCTTCCGATCAGGATCCATTTCCCCACCATTCTCCAAAGAGATCACCAGCCTTACATGTTATGAGTTTGGAGGCCTCTTCATTATTGTAGGATCAGTTATTATGATTGCTCTAATATGTTCAGAGATATCGTTTAGAAGAAAATTAACTGACATGGCTGCCCAGGGCCAAAAGTGTTTTGATTTTATACGTTCAAAATTTCATTCGGGGCAGAGCAATAGTAGTAGGAGAGACTCGGCACTAGAGGGTGTAGACGATATCTCTGAACCAGGCAATGACACAGGTGGCGTGGAAGAAGGGTTTGAATTAGGCCAAAATAATGAGAATGTTTCTTCACAGGATCAAGAAATCGAATTCACAACAATTGACACAAAGGTTATTTGCTAGGACACAAAATTGTACCAAACTATAGGCTTGCTAGCCTTTATGCGTGTTGATATGATGGCTACTTTCCAACCTCAGGGAGATTTCTATTGACACATGCTGGATTTTACATAAATGTTTTGATATGTCACAGTGCTGTACTAAATGGTTACATTGTAAATTTTCCCACAAGGCCATAGAGGTAGCTTGTCTTGAAGATTTCTCAAGTATGAGTGACCACTTGCATTAATCTTTCCCCTTCGAACTCTTCAAACTCCAAGAGATAGGAAATACAAGCTATTATATTCTGCGGGAAGAAGGTAAGCTGATATCCAATATACTTGGCCAAACATTTTCATAATCTTTCACTCTCTCTTGATATGTATAAATGTTTTTAAATATTCTCATCACCGTAGAAACAACATAACTATGACCTTGTCCTAGATTTTTTCTATACAAAGATTGTATGCCAAGGGTGTTGCGGTCTTTCTATGGTGTCTTTTGGACATCATTTTTGGTGTCCAAAGGACTGTGTGGCAACACACCATTGAGTGTGTTGCAGGTTCCATCACCCAACACACCCAATAGTGTATTGACGCACACTCCTTTAGATACTATAACATAGTGTTCAGAAGACACCATAGGATGTACTGGGGGACTTGCAACAATAATGATTTAAAGACCAACTTTTGGCTCACAACAGAGCCAAATAGCCTAGATGGGACAATGAGGAGGCAGGTTGTGGGGGCCGTGTGATTAGTCTACGTGGATTTTTTTCATCTTCATACACGGTCTCCAGATCATTTTCATATCTTATAATATCATAACATTTTTCACACCGTAGTTGGTTACCTTAATTCTTGGTATATATATATATATATACACACACACACGTTTCTTCTCTTCTAGCTACCTTGAATTTTTCTTTCTGACTTTTTAGTGGAGGCAAATAAACAAAATTGTTAAATTTCCCCACATTTAAAAATCAAGTTTCTAACATGACGAACACACCAAGTCTCAAATTGGGGCCTCAGTTTCAAGAATACCCCCCACAAAAAATGTCGAGCATCACTAGCAGCTAGATTGGAAGAGAGTTATTGTGTAATATATATCTATTAATCCAGGTCTGTTGAATAAACTAACTCGATTGGTTCTGCAAATCCCAACATTTAAATTCTATTAATGTCACTTATTTATCCTTAGTGATCGCATTGTCCCGTGTTTAATAATTTTATTAGATTTCAAATTCGATAAACTTTTCTCTTGATGTTGTTGACTAATTCAAAGCTTGTTACATCAAATAATAGAAATGTGTATTAAAAGAAACAATTTTGAGAGTCGAGTTCCTCTTGTTTGGGAATGGGATTTTCCAGAGTAATGTTCACTCACCCACTGTAGGTGGGATTACATCACCCACTTCTGACGTGTGACACACATAGTTGACACACATGGCGACTATGTGTATGCCACATCAGGCCATGTCACCGATGTGTGACACATATAGCCGACACACACGGCGGCCATGTGTGTGTCACGTCAGGCTATATCACTGCTACGTCAGAAATGGACGGTGTAACGCCGCCCATAGTAGGCGGGTGAACAAAATTAGGATTTTCCAAGCAAATTTATCAAAAGTCAGAGTATTTAAGTTAGGTTAGGCTAGTCTCCTGATGATGACAGAACAGATACTCCCTTCGTCCCGATTATTTGGTCTCATTTGATTTTCCATAAGAATTAAGAAATATGGTGAAAAAGTTACATTTGGTGATCCGTAATTCTAATTTGTCCCTATTTAATAAGTAGAATTTAAAATTGATAGTTATAATTAAAGCATTAATTAAATAGAGATAAAATTGTAAAGTAATGCAAATTAAACTTTTTAACATAGAAATGAGACCACATATTTGGTAGCCAAGAGATGACATGTTTGTTAATTAGATCACAATTTGGGGGTGTGTTGTTTAATTTGAAGGGATTTGGTGTTTTTTTGAAATTGAGAGTTCAAGATGTTATCGAGGTGGATTTGATTGGCAGAGAGACGAGGCGAGCCCATTTTCAAACTTATTTTAATTAGTTTTAATGAGAAATGAGAGAGAATAAATAGGGTTGAGTAGTGAAGATATGTGCACTAATTGGTTTGACTATTTTTACTTTAAAAATAGAATTGATTTGCAAATAGGGAAGTTCTTCCAAAAATTAGATCGGAAGAGCGTCGTGTAGGTACTACCCCCTTTTATTTGTTTCACTGTCTATATTTACAGAGTAAGCTTGTTTGCCCCTACTACTTTGCGAGTGTTAATGGCATAAGTTAACATGGAACCGCACGGATGGTGGTGATTAGCATATGGCGCGTTTCTTTGGTATCTATATTTGTGTATATAATTAGCCATGCGGATTCGGGTGTGTTACTCCTGTAACTTTAGCTACCAACCCAAATGGTACTAGGAATCTTCTCAAAAATCATAAGACCCTTGAGGCCAAGGTTAAGGGATTGACTCTTGAGGGACGCGATTCCCTCAAGAGAATCTACGAATCTTGAGAAGCCCACCCATCATGAGCGTGGCCCTTAAAGAGGACAAAATCATGTTGTTGGACGTATCTTCAAAAAGACACATTGACACCTTTAATTTGGGTTTACCCGGGCAACTAAAGTTTTCTCATGAGTAATCAAAGGAAAATGTCTTAAGGTCCGTTTGCATTGTAAATATGGAATTTGTATGGAAAGAAACTGAATTTTAGACAATTGGATACGTGGAACTTATTTTGCTTGGGAAATGTCACTTAACTCCTAAGGTAAATATTTTTCGTGGTAATTAAAGTCACATAACTAAAAGTTAGAAAATATTATCTACAAAAAAGAAAAAATGCCAATCAAACAACGCATTAATGGGAATTTAGGTGAAAAACTAGTATTTTTCAAGAAAATTTCATGCGATCAAATGGACCCTTAATTAGTGATGAAAGCACTTCTTTATTTATTGGCAAATTTTAGATTTAAGCTCGAGTAATCATTCTTTTTCCTATGATTCCCACTTTTTACTATTAAAAAAAGAATGAGTGATGGCTTTACATGAATAAAGAAATATAATCAAGAACTTTCTTGGAAAATCTTGAGTGCAATTGCAATCGTGCTTCCTACATTTTCTCTACTGATCTCGTGAAAGGAGAGTCAAAACTTCAGCTAATGGTAGAAAATGCACGAAGACTGTGTCAAGTTCTTTTGACGAAGATAGTGAGATGTAATTCGTAATGCAAGAAGACTGCGTCAAGTAAAGATAGTGAGATGTTCAGAATATGTCCGGTGAATTCAGGTTCCATTTATCATAATGAAAATGATTCAAAGACCACCTTTGACTTGGTAAAGGAGCCTGCCTATATGGACCAGCCTAGCTAAATGAGCCAGCCTATTTGAGATCTCACTTGGGCATATGCATATATATTAGTTGGTGTCTGGTCGCGATCGATGCTTGTAGTAAGGTACTGAAGTCTCATCCAAAAAGGTTAAGTGGAGTAATTCAATCTTTTATAAATTCACATATCACCTTATATTATTATGTCTAGCTAGTCGATGATGCAGGCGGGGTTTGTTGCCACTTTTCCAACACTAAATTAAGCTACACAATCATACGATCTGCTAATCTCGTAGACAATTAATTAACATCAACACTGCCTATTTTTGAAAATTATTTGCATATGATGCGGGTGAAATACTTGACAGAGAATATGGACTCAACCTAGCTACATATATATAGAAGCGTGCACAAAAAGGAAAAAAGAGGAACAAGAAGTAGATCAACACATGAATCACCATCGTTATGATTATGTTGATTTAAAACTAATATGATGTGCTCAAAAATAATATCTTAAGAAATACAATATTCATGTAACTTTCCATGCAGGTACGTAGCAGAACTCAATTAATTGAAGCACTCTTCTGCATTCAGTTGACAATTGTAAACACATCCCATGAATAGTATATATTCACCATCTCTTGCACCTCCAAGTAATCAACTAAATATTAATTAGCAATTTTGCCTTATTGAAACATTCAAATATCTGAATATTCAGCTGGACATATATATCATTACGTAATGTGATGTCTCGATATATATAATTAATCAAATTCATTCATATCTTTATTCTCTATAAAAACTGCAAGTTAATGTAGTTAAAAACAACATAATTTACAAGAAGAACAAGTTGATTATCAGTTGTCACAAGCAATGCAAATTACATTTATATCACGATGCTTTTGTTTATTTTCTTTGCATGTTATTTTAGTTTTGATCCCTTTCTTGTTTACCAACGCTTTTTCTTCCAAAATCAAAACCAATTGTTCGCCGGTTCACCTCAGAGTGGTTCAGCTTGATCCGAATACTCCAAAGGGGAGCATGGTAGATTTTGTCATAAAAATGGCGAGCTCGGATTTCTATATGGAGCATCCAAACTACAAAACAAGATTGCAAATGCACCCTGTGACTGTTGAGAACAAGGTGGATGCTAACTTTGCAGGTATTCCTAAATATTTTTGATATATGTTTCTGCTTCTAAGATTTTCCTCGTAAATTGAATGTTTTTATTTTGTTTTGAATAATGCCATTCATCATCACCATTCAATAGGTGGCACTGTGTTGTCATTTAATAATGAGTGTAATTAAAAGTCGGAGCTTGTAATTTATGCTAATATCCATCCTCAAAGTTCTCTCAATTGTATAAAAAAATTCAGAAAAACTACTACAGTGAGCCCGTACCCCTAGGGGTAGATAAATGTCAAGGATAAATCATATATCCAATAAATGTGAAATCAATAATCAACAAAATAAAGAGTTCAAGTTACTTATGTGATCTTTTAAAAGGGATTCCTAAACCTTAATATTGTATTAGAGCTCACTAAGTGCCGAAAAGGAAAAAAGAATTAAAAATATGCATGCATATGTCAAGATTGTTATGCTCTAACAGGTCTCCATCTTGCATGTCATTTTTTTTTAAACGTTATAAAGGAATGGTAAGGGGTGATCAAACCCTTAATTCAAGGTGTAATTGGAAATCAATTTGGATGTCATTCCGTCTTACACTACGAAACAAATTGGCTTTCACTGACAGAAAATCCGTCTCTAAAGGTGGAATTTCCGACAGAAAAACTAGTCATCGGAATTTCTTTCTGTGAAGCCCTGCTTGATAATACTTACCGATAGAAAATTGAAATCCGTCGGAAATTTGACGGACCAAAATTTGTCAGAAATTTCCGACAGAGTCCGACTGACATAAAACAAAAAATAATAAATGAAAAAAATATTTTCCAACCTGACCCGTAAACAGCAACCCGCAACCAACCACCAACCCACGCGCCAACTCGTTAGTAATTCCTTTCAATATGCAATGGGGAAGAGTCGGACGTTAGACCTAGGGGTTGGAGAGTAAGTTCCCAACCACCAGGCTACTGTGCACATTCTTGTTAATGTGTTGACAAAAAATTATATCAAGTATCTTCTAGTCATTTTGTTATTTTAAAAATGATGAATTTTCTTTTTTTAAGCAGTGGACTTTATATACATTTATTATTTCATTAAACTTTATTATATTAAATATGCCATTTATGTTCTAAATATATTTGAGTGTGTCATTAATATAATATTTTGCCCCAAGTTTTCTATAATATATATATAATGTTAATTAAAACTAAAAATAATAAAAGAGGGTTTACCAAATTTTATTGGATTTCATTAGCCAGAATGTGATTTAAACATTAACCACAAAATAACCGATGAAATATTAAAGTTTTTTTTGTTTTATATTTTTTTCATTAGGTAAAACCACATTAACATTAAAATTTACTTCATATTATATATATATATATATTTACAAATGAATTGCTGAACAGTATGAGAGTGTATGGAATCGACTTTTTTATAAGACAAGTGTCACTACTAGAAAACAGGGCATCACCGACAGACTTTTCCGTCAGTGAAAGTAAGAAATTCGTCGGAAACAGTCTTCACTGACAGAAAAAGTCTGTCAGAAAATCCATCGGTGATACCTTACTCGCTAATACTTTCCGCCAGAATTTCTGACGGATTTCCGCCCATCAGAAATTTCTGACAGACATCAGAAAATAATAAATGGAAAAAACATTTCCAACCCGACACGAGAACCGACTCACCAACCCCCATGGGGCTAACCCGCGTGCCAACCCTCCAATTAATTCCCTTCAGTATGGCATTGGCAAGATTCGAAGATTTGACCTAAGGGATGGGAAGTGAGTTCCCAACCACCAGGCTATTGTGTATTTTTGTTAATGTGCTAACAAAAAATATATATAAAGTATCTTCTTGTCATTTATGCTCTGAATTTATTTGATTGTGCCATTAATATATAATGTTTTGCCCTTAGTTTTCCACATTATAATTAAAACTAAAAATAATAAAAGAAGGTTTACTAAAATTTATTTGATTCCATTAGCAAGAATTGATCTATGTGATTTTTTTAAGCTAACAAAATTAATAAAAAAATTTATTTAAAACCATTGTTTTAAACATTAACCACAAAATGGCCGATGAAAAATTAAAGTTCTTTTGTTTTATTTTTTTCATTAGGTAAAACCATATTAGCATTAAAATTTATTTCATATGATATTTTTTTAATAAATAAAATGCCGAACCTTATTTGAGTGTATGGAATCGGCCTTTTCATAAGACAAGTGTACATGTCATACATGCAGATGAAGCAAAAGGAAGTGATTATATATGTGTGCACATGTCGCATATATGTTCAGTAATAGCTGGAGACGACATATAACTACTCAATACCTTCTGCATTTTATAACTAAAATGATTGTTATGCATACTGAGATTCCATATTTGATGTTTATTTTTGTTCCATGCCAACTGTTGTCCTCTGTGAAGATTGTTCGCATTTGTTGTTGATTTTCTTTTTATTTTTTTAACTTTAGTTTGTACTTTTAATTAAAGATACAAAAGTATAAATCATTTTCTATTTCATATCTAAAGGTTGTTGATTGTTAATAACACTTTTAATTTTTCATAACGTTTTTAAATTTAGAACAAAATTTTACTTGCTATATATTAGTTAACTTATCTTCTAGTTTACGACAAAAGTTAATATGTCTCCTATATATTTTTTGCAGTCTAAAAATTAATGTATATTTGTTATAGAACATTTTGTGTATATTAAAACATATTAATAAAAAAGTAAAATTAAAAAAATAAACTTATTTCAAACATATTGAAAAAAAGTGTTAATTAATAATATTTAGTGTAAAGAAAGTAAAATTTCCAACAGCCTAGTGGATGCCGTTGGAAATTTCCGACGGCCTAGTGCCTTCCATTAGAATTTTTCGACAGAATTGTATTTCCGTCGGAAATCTCAGATAGAATATTGGTGCCATCGAAAATTTCTGATGGAAACCAAGTTCCGTCGGTAATTACCGAAGGAATTTGGTTTCCATCGGAAATTTCCGACCATTTCTTTCCTATCACAAATCACCGATGAATTTTTTGATTCGTCGAAAAATCTGTCGGTATTTTCCGACGGATTTTTACTGGTCGGAAAATTCCGTTGGTGATGCTTTGTTTTCTAATAGTGTGTATGGGTCATATATGCGAATAGAATAGAAGGAAATGATTGTATATGTTTGTTGTTGATTTTTTTTGCTCTTTTTTTCTAACTTTAGTTTGTACTTTTAATTACGGATACCAAAACATAAATCATTTTCTATTTCACATCTAAGGGTTGTTGATTGTTAATAAGACTTTTAATTTTTTGTAACGTTTTAAATTTAGAACAAAATTTTATTTGCTATACATCAGCTAACTTATCTTCTAGTTTGAAAAAAAAATTAACATATCTCCTGTATATTTTTCACAGTTTAAAAGTTAATGTATATTTATTATTGAATAATGTGCATATTTAAACATATCAATAAAGTAATTGGATTAATTATTATCATAATTAAAAAATAAAATTCATCTCAAACTTATTGAAAAAGTTTTAATTAACAATATTTAGCATAACAAAGAAATAAAACTTTCAAGATTTTATAAAGGAGAATTAAAATATATTTTTAAGTATATTTCTGACAGAAATGGATACTTTCCGTCTAAAATTTCCCATGGATCTTCAACTCGGTCGAAAATTTCGTCAGAAATTTCCGATGGTATATCATTTATGTCAGAAATTTTTGAAGGAAATTTCCGACTGTCAAGTGGAGGCCGTAGAAGAAAAATTCCATCGGTGATACCTTATTTTCTAGTAGTGTTAGCACAGTAGCTTAAAGATAAATAGGTCTGGGCGTGACTTGATTTGGTCGTGGTTTTAAGCAAAATCAAACCAAATCAAACCGAAAACAGATATTTTTGTGAGAAAATAATCAAACCAAACCAAAATCAAACCATTCTTGGTTTGGTTTGATTTGGTTATGGTTATATATATAATTATGAAATAGAATTTAATAAGGTTATCGATTAAATTTAAAAAGAGAAAAGTATATACCTTATCAGAGTATTAACTATACTCTAGGATTTGAGTTCCACAAATCGAGGTTTTTTGATAACTTTATTCTTTTAACTTTAGGAATTTGAATAAAAAATTAAGTAAATTTAAAATCAAATCCTTTAGCTTGGTTATAGTTTAGTTATTGGTTTTTGAATGAAAACCATAACCAAATGATTATTCATTTTTAATAACCATAACCATTTAAAAATTTAGAAAAACAAAACCGGACCAACCGCACGGTTTTGGTTTGGTTCGGTTTGTTATGCCCAACCCTAAATATAAAGCTTACATTGAAAAAATATGAAATCAATAATCAATAAATAAGTGTTTGGGTTACTCTTCTTTAGGTATGTCAATTTGAACCGAAACCCGTGCGGCGGCGATCTGAATGAGGCAGAACAATTTTGCCACCAGGTTTGCTGGTTGGGAGGGGGGACTGACCCAACCCGAACCTGCCCGATTAAATTAAAAACTATTCAAAATAGCTAACATGCAATGTTGGCTCTACATCAGCAACGATACCATAGTTTCCCACCACATTAACACCTATACGGACAAGGTGTCGTCACGTCAACCATGATAAATTGTTAGGATAATGTTACTTGTACATGATAAAAAGTATAAACATAGGCTTTTAAATAAATAAATAGACATAAATATACACACATATATATATATAGACACACACATATGGCCAGTGTGAATAGCATTGATTTAAAAGTGACATGATTTGTAAAGAAGCAAAATTCTGCTACGTGTATTTTGTTCAAAATTTATGCCAAACTTTATGTTCATACAGCAAGACCTGAATGGTTAAATTACCTGAACTACAGGTGATTAGCGCTAGTATTACCTTACCTCTTAACCCTTGTTTTTGTAACCTTACGTTACACGTAAGCATGTTAATAAGCTAGCCCACCAGACGTAGCAGAATCATTTGTTTTCACTGGCGGAGCTAACGGGGCCATGCGGGGCCATGCTGGGCCCCGGCCCCCCTAAATTGGAAAATTTTCTTGTTTAGTTTGTTTTTTAAAAAAAAAATTATATATATAGGTAATTTAGCCGTATGTAATATATGGTTCACTCTTCCGGCCCAGTCTTCTAATAGCTCCTGGCTCTTCAACATGTGATGC
>CAVNYN010270519.1:0-43576 GCA_963692815.1 Nyctanthes arbor-tristis | reverse complement strand
ATAAGCTAGCCCACCAGACGTAGCAGAATCATTTGTTTTCACTGGCGGAGCTAACGGGGCCATGCGGGGCCATGCTGGGCCCCGGCCCCCCTAAATTGGAAAATTTTCTTGTTTAGTTTGTTTTTTAAAAAAAAAATTATATATATAGGTAATTTAGCCGTATGTAATATATGGTTCACTCTTCCGGCCCAGTCTTCTAATAGCTCCTGGCTCTTCAACATGTGATGCAGTTCTAAATTTGCTGAGGGAGGAAGAGATGCATGTGATTTTTGTGGCAGATGGTGCAGTGGAAGACAAATTTATTGCTGAACTTGGCGAAAAAGTACACGTGCCGGTTATTTCTTTCCCCGTCACAGGCTCAAGCTCAACTCTTCCTTATGCTCAAAACAGCTACTTCATTAGGATAGCACCAGACCAAAATTATCAAGCTCAAGCCCTTGCAGCCATTTGCCGAAGATATGAATGGGATCAAGTGGTGATTTTGTATGAAGACACAGAGTATGGCTATCAATTTCTGATGCATTTGCATAATGCATTTCAAGATGTTGATATCAGGATAACACATATGAATGCCATCTCCCTTTCTGCAACTGATGATCAAATATTATTACAGCTCCATAAGCTAAGGGAAAAACAAACCAAGATATTCCTGGTGCACATGAACTCATCACTAGGCCATCGCCTGCTTGCTATTGCCAAGAAGGAAAGAATGATGAGTGAAGGGTATGCGTGGCTTATCACGGATTATTTAGCAAACTCCTTAAATTCCTCAGATGCTCATATGCGTGATTCAATGGAAGGCGTTTTGGGCGTAAGACCTCATGTAGGCTCGTCACAGAAACTAATTGAACGTTTCAAGAAAAGTTGGAAAAAGTGTGATATGGGGGAAGGTCTAGTGGAGGAGGATCAGTTAAATCTCTATGGTTTGTGGGTGTACGATACAATATGGTTGTTAGCAATGGCTGCAGAGAAGATTTGGCCGGTAATCACCAGCTGCTCGCATTTGAACTCCAGCAGAATGGGAACAGTTGCAAACTTGAAAATCTCAACAATCGGACCAAAGTTACTAAAAGAATTTCTAGATATAAAATTCAAAGGACTGAGTGGAGAGTTTAAGTTGATTCTGGTCATTTGAAAGCTCCACCTTTTGTGATATTCAATATTGTCGGAAACGGGGAGAGAATTGTGGGATCATGGACACTAGAAGAAAACTCAGAATTTGCAAAAATTAACAAAAATATCATTTGGCCTGGAGATTGTTTGACACCCCCAAACGGTTTGGCTTTTCCTGCAACACGAAAATTTAGAGTTGGGGTTCCTTATAAAAAAGGATTCAAAGAATTTGCATCAATCGATCCCAAGACAGAGTGTACAGATAATGCTACTGGTTTTGCCATTGATATCTTTTCAGCTGCATGGGAGTTTCTCAATTTTCCTAAAAAATACGAATTTTGTTATTATAATGTCAGCAACAAAACTTATAATGACATACTTCATGAGATACCTCAGGTACTTCAATTTTTCTGTTAGCACTCTCATATATATGATAAAATTGTTAAAAAGGAAATTTCATTAGACTATACTGTTGTTTCTCACAAAAAATAAATTGCAGAGATTCGACGTGGTGGTGGGAGATACAACAATTTGGGCGCCAAGAACAGACTTTGTTGATTTTACCATACCATATTCTGAACAAGGAGTGATTAAGGTAATGAAGAATGAGCAGGTTCATGGCATATGGATGTTCGTCAAGCCTTTTAGTTGGGATCTTTGGCTGGCAGTCATCCTCGCTTGCATTTTGATGGGAATAGTTATTCGAATATTGGAACACAGAGTACCCACCGCCAATGAAGAGTCTTTTAGGCCAAACAGGGAGCGACTTGGAATGATCTACTGGTCTCCAGTAGCAGTTCTTGCATTTCCAGAAAGTAATCTTAAGTTACTGACTAATTATTCTGCACCTTTTTTTTTTTCTCTCTAGTAATGTAACTTTAAGGCTAGTTTCCTTGTGTTCTTGACAGGGAATATAGTAGCTAATAGCTGGTCACTATTTGTGCTGGTGTTTTGGTTGTTTATGTCATTCATCCTTGTGCAAAGCTACACCGCAAACTTATCAGCAATTTTGACAGTTGATCAGTTGAAATCTGATCCACCTGGAAACTACAGTGGGATATCAGGAGGCTTCTTTCATGAAACAATATTTGAAAGAGAAACTTCAGATTGACGAGCCAAGGCTCAAACCCTGCTCATCAGTTGAAAGTTACCATGAAGCCTTGCAGAATGGAAGCATAGATGCCATAGTAGACGAAATTCCATATGTGAAGCTTTTCCTCCTCAAGTAAGGCTCTCAGTACAAAGCAGTTGGGCCAATCTACCAGGCGGAAGGATTTGGCTTTGTAAGTTCTTTAGTTGATAACAACATACGTTTTGTAGTTCAGTATAAGCAGATATAGAACTAGATTTAATGTCATTAATTCCTGATATCACCAGGCCTTTCCTCGTGGCTCTTCCTTAACTTCGTGCTTCTCAAGGGCAATCCTGCATGTTATTCAGGGGGAAAAATGACGCATATTGAGGAAAAGAATTTGGGATCTAGATACTCTTCTGAAGATCCATATTCCTTAATCAGGCATGAGAATACTGGTCTTACTTTTTATGACTTTACCGGCCTCTTCATTATTATGGGATCTATTTCTGTGTTAGCTCTATTCTGTTCAGAGACAGCAGATGGAAGAAAGTTAACTGCCCTAATTGCTCAATACTGCCAAAAGTGCTTTGAGTTTATAAGTTCAAAATTCTCTGCTCTATTTTGTTTAGAGACATCACCTGGACGAAAATTAACTACCTTCATTGAGCAATACACTCAGAAGCGCTATGATTTTCTATGCTCAAAATTCCGCTCAACGCAAAGTGATAATACTAGGGGTGACCCGAGACAGGAAATCTCTGACCCAAGCCGTGGAGCAGGTGCCAATTTGGAAATTAGAGAAGCGACTATCCATGGAGAACACCCCATACGAGACACAGAAGAAATATCCAATTCAGGCCAGTAGAATGAAACTGCTTCCAGGCAAGCTCAAGAAACAGAATTGACTTCCTAGAACTCCGCCACAGAACCAGTCTTCTCTGTATGTACACATTAAACATGATGGCTAAAGAACACTTTCCTTAGTATGTATACAGTGCTATCTTGGAGTTCTTAGCTCTGTATTTTGCTTTGCTTTTAAATAACTTCTGGAACTATGCAGCTTTCTCTAAACGAATTGAAAACAATTTGCCATATTTTAATTTTGCTTTTACAATATATATTTTCGTCAACGCAAGTTTCTAGTTTAGTCATGTTTAATTCGGAATAATTGGTAAGGTAGATTCCATGATGTTTTAAGTAGCAAATTTTGTACAATCAGTTTTATAGCAAACAACCCCTTCAGTACTAGAGGTCAAGCAGATGCAAATGTAGCACAATTAGAACAATACTAGCTGCTCTCTAGCTACACAACAATTACTTGATGCCCAGAGAATTTGTTACATCAAGATAAAAAATCATGTGAAGCCTTCACAAGGGAAGAAGATGATTTACACAGAATGAATAATGTCTGTCAAATTTACTCCCCATGCACCATAACTGACTGAAAAGGTACGCGTTTAATTTCTATAAACGTTGAGAACTCCTTGTTCATGGGTTGTTTTGATGGTTCACCATCCACCTGCATATATGCCTCTGTCCATTCTCCTCCTCTAAGCTCAAATCGAATAGACGAAGCCTAGAAAGTTGCGGGATATGGCATTCAGTTGATTTTCAGAAAGTAGAGACTGAGATAATCTCTTAACAAATATGTAACAGCTACTTGTCTGATGTGTATTACTTTTTCTTATAAATCTATATCTTTTGTAAAATAGAACCTTCTCAACCAAATTATAGAACGCAAAACCTAAATAGACATATGACTGATCACTTATTGGTATCTGAGCTGTGTGTTTGCCAGAGATAAGTTTAGCCATAACCATTGAAGCATGCCATCCGATTTTCAAACCAAATATTTCTCACAAACCATCATTAGCCTGAGCCTCAAAATCCTTTCTCCAAATTAAGGAAGCAAGTGAAAGGAAAGTACCATTAGATTATAAATCCCATACGATTCTTACAATATTACACAGAGAAGTACTTGTTATGAATTCATATCAAATATAATCAGCCCATTTCAAATAGATTTTATTTAGAAATGATCAACTTTCATGAATATTTTCAAATAAATGGACTACTTCAGGCAAAAACATTTACAGAAAGAGACACGTAGATGGAGATGCAACAAAAGACAAGCAGCAAAAGTTAATTTGGACGACATTTACAACTTCTCTTAACTATATTCCCAGTCATCCAATCTATTCTTTTTATTATTTATAAATCTATTTTATTTTCAAGGAGGTCAACGTTAAGGCAGACCGGCTAAAACGATTACTCTCCCCATCCGCAAAAGTATACGTTCCTTTGTTATAATATACTTTTCCTTTGTTAATTTCTTAGTTTTCTTATATGCCCCTATTAATAAGCATCCTTATTATCGAACAAGAAGAATTAATTTGGAATAATAAATAAAAGAAACGGCACATAAGGAAAATAGAACCTAAATGTTACTATTCCGAAATCGTAAATATAAGAAAGGGACTATTTTTGTTGGATGGAGGGAGTAGAAACTATTTCAAATTCATTCACTCAGTTTCATGGAATTTTCCCATGGCTATCCCTTGACTGCATTATTCTCAAGTGCAATCTTGACCGTTTCTCAAGGTCAAAATGTGACGTCTATTGAGCGAAAATGGTTTGGACCTGGATACTCGTCTCAAGATCCGTTGTCTGCACCTGTATCACAGCAGACTTCCAATCTAGCCTTTTATGACTTTCGAGGCCTTTTCATTAACGTAGGATCAGTTGCTATGTTCACTCTATTCTGCTCAGTAACATCAATCGGAGGAAAATTAATTGCCCTGATTTCTCTGTATAGCCAAATGTGCTTCCGTTTTATCTATTCAAAAACTCATGCGGTACAGAACAACGGCGAAAAAGCCATGAATCAGTTCAAGATGGTGGGGAACACTTCCACCGAAAGCCGGGATATGAGTGTCTTTGAGGAGTCCACCAGCAGAATTGAGGAAGAAACTTGTGTGTCAGACCAAGATAATGAGAGCATTTCTACAGTAGATCAAGAAGTAGAATTGACGACAACAAATGAAAGGAGGAACTCCTAAAACAAAAAATGCAATTGCACTAGACACTTCATGAGATGGTAATGTTCACAATCCTGCTGTTGGTTTAAGGATATATTCATACAGTCATTTGATCTTGTATAAGTTTTTATACTTCAGACTTGGGAAAAATCTTGAATGCACTGCAGAATACTCGTTCTTCCGACATTTTCTGCACTGACGTTATGATAGAAGAGTCAATAACTTCAGCGAATTGAAGAAAATGCATGAAGACAGTTGATGGAAAAGTAATTGTAACTAGTTCAAGTTGAAGAAGAGCTTCGTCCCATGACCAATGTTAAAGTTAGTGAGACGTCACATAATATGTTCTAATAAGCATGTAAAGAATTGGGGTTCCATCCTAATAGATTAATTCATTATGTAGTTATTAGTTCCTTGGAAATTTTCCTTATACGAAGTGTTATATCACTGCCCTCAACCACCGCTTTGTTCCATTGCATTTGGGATCTCACGTGTGTACGCATGATTGGTGTTTGGTTCTAATACTGCTTGTAGAGGAACTGATGTTCCATTCTAAAAGATTAAGTAGAATATTTTAATTTTTTGTTATCAATATATTTCATAATAAATAAATAAATAGTATGATTCAGATTCATCATCTCTTGTGCCTTCAAGTATTAATCAACTAAATACTCTTGTTGTATATTAGCAAATTTGTCCTTATTGAAACATTCAAATATCTACCATTACTTAATTTCTTTATAGATGGATTAGTCAAAATTAGTAAGTTCATATAGAACACAACACAGTTAAAAAGAACATGCTAAAGCTCAAGAAACCACTAATTTCGCCCTGACACCAACAAAATCAAGCTCAGGACCTTACAGATATGTGCCAACTATTTTGAAGGGGCAGCGGGGTGTTCTCGAAAGGGGTGGTGAAGTTTCCAAACAATTCAAGGCATCTAGCTCATATAAAAATAAAAAAAAAATCTTTACATCTATTTATATATGAAGGGTGACTTTTGTAGAAACCACAATGAGCCTGTTGTTTTTCTTCTTTCTAAGAAGTATGCATTGACGAACTTGAGGCTTATGCAGTATGCTCCATGCCTCGCACATTTTCACGTATTTAGAGTAACTGACATTGCCACTTCTTGGTGTGCCTATAGTCAAAGCTTAACCTTGATGCTAATTCATACCTCATGCTTCTTGGAAGACTCTATCAAACTCTGTGTTAGTTATTGGGCAGGGGATACCTGGACGTCAAATATAGGTGAACTGACAAGCTCAAATTCATTTATAAGGTTAAATGTTGGGAGGTCGGTTACTTTTGCAACAGTTAAGCTGAGAGTTTTTGCAATAAGGAAAATGAGAATTGGGGTTCTTCTGAAAGATGGATTTATAAAATTTGTAAACGTAAAAGTAAATCCTGCAACAAAAAGTGCAAATCCATCTGGTTTTACGAATGGCACCTCGCTAGCAGAACCATAGTTATTACCTTTTCTATTAACTATAGTAGAAAATCAAAAGATTAATCTCAATAATTGAAGTGAAGAATCTGGAATATGCAAGAGAAACTGTACATTTGCTTCAGAAAAATGGGGGGCAGTGCGTTGCCCTACATAATCAATACACAATGGCCCTCTAATATTAAACGCAAGGCAAAAGTAACTCACGTGGAGCTCACATGATATGCTGTACAAGGAGTAATACAAAAATATATTTGATGATATTTAACTTATACATTCAATACCTCCCCTCAAACAAAACGGGGATTCCACAACGTTGAGTTTGTCTTTGAGCTTGCGGAAACGAGGTGCACTAAGGGCCTTGGTAAAAATATCTGCTATTTGTTCAACAGTGGGAACAAAATGAATTCGCAACTGTTTGTGCAATACTTTTTCACGAACAAAATGGACATCAATTTCTATGTGTTTTGTCCAAGAGTGAAAAATAGGATTAGCAACGAGAGCAGCAGCCCCTTGGTTATCACACCACACTACCGGAATGGATGTGAGATATACTCCAAGCTCAGTTAGCAGTGACCGAATCCAAGTAAATTCAGCAGTGACATTGGCAAGAGCACGATACTCTGACTCAGTGCTGGAACGTGCAACAACTGTTTGTTTCTCTGAGCTCCATGAGATAAGGTTGGCACCCAAATATATACAGTAACCACTAACGGATCGTCGATCGTCAACACAACAAGACCAATCTGCATCACTAAAGCCAACAAGCTGAAGATGAGATGATGGTTTAAAGAAGAGACCTTCTGTGATTGTACCTTTGAGATAGCGTAATACACGCTTACACGCTTGCCAATGAATTTCTGTGGGATTTTGAAGAAACTGGCTCAGTTTATTCACAATATAGGAGATATCAGGTCTTGTGATGGTAAGATATTGAAGAGCACCAATAACACTTCTATACAGGGTTGGATTGGGCATTGGATCACCTGATGTAAGAGAAAGTTTAACACCAGTACTTGCAGGAGTCGGACAGCTCTTGGCATGCTCCATTTTAGTTCGACGAAGCAAATCAACAATATATTTGGATTGAGTAAGATGAAGTCCTTTATTGGTGCAATGAGCTTCAATGCCAAGAAAGTAATGCAATGGTCCAAGGACTTTGAGGGCAAACTTTCCATGAAGTTTTTGAATGACATTGTCTAGAAGACTCTTGTCATTGCCCGTAATTATAAAGTCATCAACATATATCAGAATGAAGACAAGTGAACTACCTTTTCGAAGTATGAATAGAGAGGTGTCTGACTTGGAATTGATGAAACCCCAACCAGTGAGAGCTTGTTTTAGGCTATCAAACCAAGCTCGAGGAGCTTGTTTAAGCCCATATAACACCTTTTTAAGGCGACATACATAGTTTGGTCTTTGAGGATCCACGAAGCCTTCAGCTTGTAACATATAAACATTTTCATGCAAGTGACCATTCAGGAATGCATTATTTACATCTAGCTGTAGAATCTCCCAATTTTGAGAAACTGCAATGGATAGGACAATTCTCACTTTACAAGGTTTTATAACTGGACTAAATGTTTTAGAAAAATCAATACCTGGTGTTTGGTGAAAGCCTTTTGCTACCAATTTGGCTTTGTAACGCTGAATTGTTCCATCTGGATTAAATTTGGTTCGAAACACCCATTTGTTTCCAATGACATTATAATAGGGAGATGCTGGTACAAGGTCCCAAGTGTGATTGCGAAGCAAGGCTTGGTATTCTTCAATCATGGCAGATTTGCATTTAGGATCAGCTAAGGCTTGTGTAATTGAAGTAGGTTCAAGAGGTCCAGGATTTACACGCAAGGGATGGTTAGTGACATTGTAAATTTTTGGTTTAAAAATGCCGGCTTTTGATCTAGTAATCATTTAGTGAGTAGGTTGAGTATGAGAAGATGATGACTCTGGCTGTTGTTCTGATTGTGGCTGTGGAGTGCTAGGAGACTCATTTTGGGAGATTAAAGGTGATTCTATGGTGTCTAGGAATTGAGAAGGAACAAGAGGGGAATTTGGTTCTGATGATTGTCCCGGTATTAATGGTGAGGCTACTTGCATCTCTTGGGAACTTGACAAGGAAGAGGAGAAGGGCCTGATACTTATGCATGAAGAAGTGGACCGTGGTATAGTGATTTGTGGATCTGATTCTGAGTGTGTCTTATATGGGAAATCAGACTCATTAAAAACCACATTTCTTGCTATGTAGATTCTTCCTGAAGGGTGTAGACATTTATAACCTTTATGGATAGTACTATATACAATGAATGTGCATTTTTCAGATCGAAACTCAAGCTTGTGAGAATTGTAAGGTCGAAGATGAGGAAAACATGCACATCCGAAGGTGCGAAGAAAGGAGTAATCAGGAACATGGCCAAAAATTTTTTGATATGGTGATATATTAGATAAAATAGGAGTGGGTAGGCGATTTATGAGATAGACAGCAGTTGAAAAAGCATCCCACCAAAATTTTAAAGGAAGACTAGCTTGTTTGAGGAGAGTAAGACCAACTTCAGTTATGTGACGATGTTTTCTCTCTGCTTTTCCATGTTGTTGATGGGTATGAGGACATGGGTGTTGAAATTTGATGCCATGTTCATTCAAATAGGGAAGAAAGCTCCTATATTCTCCTCCCCAATCGCTGAAGGACTTTGATTTTGTGATTTAGTTGTTTTTCAATGAATATTTTGAATTGGATAAATGTGGCTAAAGCTTGAGATTTTGTTTCAAGTGGAAATATCCAAGTGTAGCGTGTAAAATCATCAATGAAATGGACATAATATCTGTAAGCTTCTCTTGATGGAATAAATGCAGGTCCCCACAAGTCAGTATGTATCAATTCAAGAGGTGATTTGGTTTTTGTTTGTGATTGGGAGAATTGCAAAGCATGACTTTTTCCAACAGCACATTCTGAACAAAAACCCAATTTTCCATTAATTCGAACTTGAGAGTCACGAATTTTGTTTACATTTTGCAAAACAGACTCTGATAGATGACCTAGACGCTTATGCCAGACATTGATGTCACTAACAGCAAAACACATTTGATTCTTGAGACCAGACTCTGAATGTTCATTAGACACTTCTAAGTTATTGACTGCATAAAGACATGATTCAATGGGATGATTAGTACCTCCAAAAGATGCAAGTAGATATAAACCATCTTTAACCGGTCCTTTCAACAGCACCATCTTGGTTTTGCAATCCTTGACAAGACAAACATTACGATGAAATTCAACAAAAACATCATTGTCGGCAGTTAATTTGGATATGCTAATAAGGTTCTTTGTTATTGAAGGTACTCTTAGGATATGGTTCAATTTTAGGAGTCTATGAGAATGAAGAGTAGGAACAATGTTCTTACCAATATGGAAATAGGAAGTTGATTGCCATCACCAACCATCAGCTTTTGATGTCCAGTATCATCCGAGTGCAGTGAGAGTCCATTTCTACAGTTACATGACTTGAAGCTCCTGTATCTGCATACCATCCGTAATCTGGGATAGAGCTTGTTGATGCCATATGAGCACTATTCATTGAGTTGCTACCAAAGTTTCTGTATTCAGTGCTTTGTGTTACTATTGGAGGAAAGTCATCTTTCCTATACTGGCAATCAATGGCCTCATGTCCTGGATAGCGACAAATTTGACATATTACTCATGGGCTGTAATTTAATCTCCCACGACCACGGCCTCGACTACGCATTCCATAGAAGCCACGACTAGTGTATCCTTTGCCTCTGTTAGAAGGAAAACTAGGATTGAAGTTGTTTTCATTTCCCAGTCGACCACTGCTATTAAAACCACCATTATATTTTCCACCTCTAAACCCGTACACTCCACGATTTCTTCCTCCAACAGTAGTAAGGTTAACCATATTATGCAAATGTCCTTCTTCAATATTATATCTTTCCAACCTTTGTTCATGGGTAAGAAGAAGAGATAATGTTTCTTATATCAAAGTTTCTTCACTTTTATTTTGAATGCTCACAACAACAGTATCAAAGTCACGCCCAATGTTATCCAAGAAGCAGGTGAGAAACTCTACCTTTGAAATGGGTTGTCCGGCTACTGCAAGATCATTTGATATTTGCTTCATTTTTGAATAATATTCCATCACTGTAAGGGAACCCTTTCTCGTCTCATAAAAGAAGGTTCTTAGCTGAAAAGCTTTGGCTTTATTTTGTGAACCAAGACTCACTTCAATCGCTGACCACAGTTCAGTAGATGTTTTGAACTCACCCAAACTATATAGAATATCATCAGAGACAGAAGACATTAACCAACTAAGAAGGAGTTGGTCACGTTACACCCATTCTAAATATTCTTCATTTTCTAGAGTGACTTTCTTACCATCCTCAGTTTCAGTTTCAACTTCTTTTGGTGGGCATCTTGCTATGTTGAAGAGAAATCCTTCCAATTTAGAACAATTCGGTTCTACAAATATAAATGTATAGATTTTTCAAAACTTTTAATTTAGAACAATTCAGTCCTACAAAACTAAAATTAGATTTAAAGTTAACACTATTCATTTATTTGTTACATTTTTTGTTTCAATTCAATTACGTATTCTTAAGTAATATTATAAATCTATTTATACTTCATAGAAAGAAAGATATATTAAAATAAAAAGAAAAAGGTTAAAATCATTTTTTATGAAACAATTTCTAACTTATGAAACAATTTATAAAAGTCAGGTACTAAAATGAAAATGTAAAGAAAATAAATCTTTAAAATCTAAAGTTCTCGAGTTGTAATATAAATCAAAATTTGGTAAGTGATTACAAAAAAAGGGAATTGAAAGGAATAATTATTAAAAAGAATTGAAATTAAGATAATTATTATTGTAGTTGAAGGGAAAAAATGATTAAATTTAACAATAGTTACTAATGTAATTTTAGTTATAGATATTTAAGTAAATAAAGAAAATAGTTTAAATTGTGGTGTAGAAAGAAATTTGTGTGGTGGCAATATAATTTCCCATAACCCATTAATAAAGACAAACAAATATTGAATAAAGTAGGGGAAAAAAGAAAATCCTCCATTGCTGGATTTTCATGGGAATGAAAGGAAAATTTGAAAAAAAAAATGAATATATAAGATAATTTGAAGATAGAATTATGAAGATGAGATAACTAAAAAATTTTGAAGATAACTCGAGTAGAAAATTTTGAGGGAAAAAAAAGAATATAAAGCATTTGCGACACAAATTACTGCAGTCTCTTTTCATTTAATTAATATATATATATATATATATATATATAGATGAACAATAAAATGGTGCTTGTTCCAACTTTCCTTTCACAATCTTCCCAATCCCCAAAACTAAATGCAAACTATGCAAATATTCTAGCATGTATGTGATATTAAGTGTATTCAAGGTTAAATCAAATACTCCCTTCGTCTCAAATATATAGTCTATTATTCTATTTTAAGATGTACCAAATATATAGTGGAAGTCTAATTTGTATTATTTTACTAATTTACCCCATTTAATACTTAGTTATAACTATCAATTTTAAATTCTACTCATTAAATAGAGGTAATTAGGAACATTGACTGTAAAATCTTGTTTTCAATACAATTATTAATCCACGTGAAGAAGCAAAATAGACTATATACTTGAGACGGAGGGAGAAATATTTTTTTTTATACAATTTGGAAAACTTCGGAGAAAAGGTATAATCTCAAACCTTGCATCTCTTCCTAGTAAAGCTTCTCTTTAATAGATATTTGAGCTATCACCCTTAGTGTGTCAAATCAAGTAGTATTACTTAGGTAGAATTATCCTCTTATTTTACTCTTTAATTAGTCTCAAAATGATCACCGAGCTTGAGTCTTTGATTATGTTTGCTGTCCAATTAATATAACTACCAATTAAAGTGGGTTATAAATGCACATATGATGGGGACACAAATACTACATGACGTCTCTCGTTGATATTATATGATAAAGACACATAAGCTTTATTTTTATTTGTGGTCCTTAATATCGGCCATGACTTTTGATTTCACGTTAAGTGTGGTGAACTGAATTTGAAACTATTGTATTGAAAAAGAAGAAAAGGAGGGGAAAAAGGAAAAATGAAGAATATTGGCACTAATCTGAGTTCCTAATGTTCTAGCTCGAGAAAAAGAATCGAACTGAATCCTTTGGGTTCTCGATTTTTAGTTCTCGATTCCTATTATTTTTTCAAATAATTGATTGGCTCTTGATTTTTTTTGATTTGATTCAATTCTTCATATATGTATATGTGTGTGTATATATATATATATATATATATATTGGGCGCAAACGCTTTGGTCCAATTCTAGTTCACGAAGTTTTCAGTTAAAATATTGACCCTTGCATCTTTCAATCTCCACGGTTGGAGAAGGACTCCATTAACCGAAAAAATTGACAATCTTCGTCAAAGGTACGATAATTTACAATATATTGTAATTGCATTGGGAACTTTTGGTTACATAGCACCCGGTGATGCTCCTATATCTATTAATATGTCCTCTCTTGAACATTTACTAATGAATTTGATTATTCCTTTGCAGAGTATGGATTGGATGGATTTGTGTTGGTCAAATGTGATGTTTATAGTTATAGCATTATGCTAATGGAAGTATTTACAGGAATGAAACCAAGCATTGAAAGATTTTTCAGTGATTTAAGCTTAAGAAAGTGGGTAAATGATTCTATACCCAATGCAATTACTCGAGTTATAGATTCGAACTTATTAAGTCATGCAGAAGTAGAACAATGCCAAACAGGAAAGTTGAAATGTGTATCATCTATAATGGAACTAGCTTTAAATTGCTCCATGGAAAGTGCAAATGAGAGAATGAACATGAAGGATGTTGTCATAGCATTGAAGAAAATTAGGTCCCAGCTTCTTGCTTGAAGGCCTGTTTTGGTGTATATTTCTTTGCCTTTTTTGGTGGATTATAATATTTGAAGGCACAAAGCTTCCCAAAAACTGATCAAGTTAAACGACTGCAATTAATTGGCGTGAATCATTGTACTTGTTTTTTCATTGAATGAATGGCAATGATAAATAAATTGCTTTTACATTTCATACATGTTGATATAGTCTTCCGATCATTGCAATTGGAACAATAATGAATACTTTGTATCCCGATGTTTGGAGTAACCTATTAAAGTTCAAGCTTTGAGTTACCAAACTGGCTAAATAAAATGGCCATGTCCATACCTTGTACCATAGTAGGCACAACTATATCATATGGACAGCGATCAGAGAAACCAATCTTCCCAGATTTCTGTACCTTTTTTATGCACCTCTTGAACTTTTCATGGCATTTGATATTGGTCAAACCTGAAATCGAAGAAAGAATAATTCTACACATGAGCGGTGATAGAAATAGGTGCAGGGCCCAAAGAGGAATTGAAGTTCACATGATGCTTCATAACAATGCTAAATTTCTTCCGGTAAGAATGAAAATAAAGATTCCTAGAAAGAGCAATTAGGACAAAGTAAGAGCGCATGAGCGCGCATACAGATATATATTTGAAAGGGTTTCGGTTCATCAAGAAATACATTCAGTAAAGAGAGACATGGCATATAGTAAGATATCTAAGATTGTGTCCGTCTCTTAAACTACTGGTAACTCCCTTTTCCGTCACATTGTAACCTCCACTTTAATGAAGAGCTACAATGCTTGGAAGATTTATTTCTAAAAGGGAATCCGGCAACATACTGAACAACAGAAATGATAAAATGGAGATGAATTCAAATTGAAGTGATTTCCCCTAAAGACAAGCTGCAATTAGAAGGCTGCTTAATAGCTGATTGATGTGGGGAGGGGTGGGTGGGGTGGTGGGTGTGGGGGGTGTGTGTGTGTGAGAGAGAGAGAGAGAGAGAGAGAGAATAGCACCACCAGTCAGGAAAGTTAAGGAATTAAGAGGCTAATGAGATATTTCCTTTGCTAGGATCGGAAGAAAGGGTTTGAGCTCCTACTAGCCTACCAGAAATAGCACCATTGGTTTGGACCTTAGGATTCTACCAATCTATGTTCTCAAATTGGAAAACGATGCCATCTTGTCATAGAATCTTAGAATTAAAGAATTTTATAATTCTAAAGCTAAACCCAATGATCCTAACAAATAATTTTTACGTATATTCTAAATCAATAGATTAATAAAACAAATATTTATAAGGCAGTTGCTGCTTTTGTTTTACCATTTGATTTTTGAGAGTTAATAGTTGGTAAATTTGTTGTTAAGCTTGTATTCCATTATGTTTCAATACTTCATATAATTAATTTTTATTAGAATCTCGCTATCCTTAAGCTGATCTATTGATCTGGTCCATCCAATTTAAAATTATAATTTTAACTACCTTTGATAGAAAACATTTTCTGCATTTCAACAACTCCACTCAGTAGAACTTTGTTGCTGGGCTATTTCATGCACTTGAAAGAAAGCCAAGGAAATATATATGGGAGCTATGGAAGCGAACAGGCAAGCTATGATGCTATCCAAAGTTTCCCATATAACTTCTTTTTTAGTCAAATTCTCTTTCCATAGTTTAAACAGAGGATATTTCTTCAACCAACACAACCTCCCACCCCCGGGGCACAGACAGAGAAGGGGGGGGGGGAGACGCGGTTGCAATGGCTAATGAAAGGTGATGAGAAAAGAGAAGTCTTAAGATTTCAAGAATCTGCCACATCACATTTCGACACTGAATCACCAAGCACCTTTCTAGTTGGTATTATCAATGGTATCAATACCTATCATATCAGCAGGTATCCGTACCTATCTCGACAGATTGCCTACAAATAGACGCATGTTATTTGTGTTTTAGAAGAATCAACCAGGTACTAAAGCATTAACTCTGTGCAGCAAGTCATAAACATCAGGATTCACTAATGGAATAACTGAAAAGAATATAAAAACAAGACATATTTTTAATAAACCATGAACCATGCGTCTTCAAAATCCATGATAAACAAATTAGCGAAATAGAAAACTAATTTGCCAAGCAGCATTGAACAACTTGGGGCATTTCCAACAATCTCTCTTTTTAAAGAGCATTTTCCATTAAATAGAGAGCATCCTTAAATTTAAAGAGTGATTTTTTTTTTTTTAAAACACTCCACACTCCAACAACCTCTATTTTAAACTCTTCACGTTACTTACCTCAAGAAGAATTTATTATTTTGTCTTATTGTTAATTAATATTGATATATTCACCAATGAGCGATAGAATGGCTTGCATTATCCAAGTAGTTCATTGAAACTTGTTGCAATTAAATAGAGAGTGAATTTGACTCTCCAAGTTTGGAGATCCAAACTCACTCCCTAAATTAAAATGTTAATTCAAGGAGGTTTTTTTTTAAATCTATGTTGTTCAGACTCTTCACTTTTAGAGAAGTACCCATGTCGGACACTCGAATATGGGATAAGGGTATCCTTTGTATTCTCCCAAGAATGCACATAAAACCATCAGAATATTAATTTCCAAAGTCAATTTTAAGTTTATAAGATGAATTCATGTATTTTTTCTAAAATATTGACATCTTTTAGCCGTGTCCCCGTATCCTAAATTTTTGAAATGGAAGGATCCGACACTCGGATGCATACCAGTACCCGACACCCGTACCCAAGTCCGAGCATCATAGCTTTAAATTAACATTTTAGGTTTAAAGGACCTACCGGAGAATCTCAGAGGTAATAAATAATAAAAAATTATAAAAATAAAATAAATAAATAAATTCAAACTCATAATAAGTTAATAAAATTGTAATCTACTATTGTAATCTACTATCAACAAACAATTTCTTGTGAGTCACTTTGGTACTAAACTTGAAGCTCATTGAACCATAGGGAGAGTGGACCAATTAAATTTTCATTTATTCCACCAACACTAGATTGGATATTACAAGAATATTATTATCTCACATCTCCTTTCTCGGTAGGAGTGAGTACTTTGCTCACTAAATTTTAGACCAGGCATACTATTAGAACCGGTGGAAAAAGAAAAATTCTTAAGTTGTGGACTGGGCAACCATCAAGTTACTTTTGCGAGCTTTTCGATTAATAATCACTAGAAAGTTAGCTGTTTATTTATTCTTAATTGCCCTCAAGCTGCTTGTTTGTAGTTAAAATATCAGTTGAAGAAGCTCAAGGAAATGCACCAATTAGCAAACGTGATGGATTTATTATTCGTAGTAACACCAAAACAAGCTCACTAAACAGAATTTCAGTGGTTATCATTTAGCTAAGATCGGGAATAAGATGGAATTAGGATTTAGGACCCATATAGCTGATTATTATTAAATACATAGTAGCGTGGGATGAGTATAACTCTTTTAAGCAGAGTATGAACATTACCAAATATTTTAATCACACATTATCAGTCAGGGTTACCCAGCTCACAAAATACATAATCTGCAATAAATCTTAATCTAAAAAGGTTGATCATTTAATTTTAATGAATTCTTATATATCATTGGAACAGTTTGCCATCAAACTATTAATGTTATAAGAACTTCACATTTATGTTAGTAGATCATATAATTCTACAAAAATGAAACTGAAATAGATCATCTTCACTTTCTTGCCAAACCTAAAACAGATAAGATAAAAAAGCTCATGTTCTCCATATATTCATTACGGAACTGATTTTAGAAACATTCAAATAAAACATCCAAAAACAAAATGTACAAAGCAAGAAAGGAGTAAGTAGCAGCTACATAAGCACAATTTAATGATTAATCATGCTTAAAATCCCTTCTCTTCTCTCGTCTCTCACTCTCTCTAATTGTTCTTGGTGAAGAACTAGATGACAGGTCTAAGAATACTTTTCCCCCCTTCTTTCATGTTAAATAATTGATTGATAACCTCATCCAGATAAGTAGTCCACAGTCACAAGAAAATCTTGAGAGTCATAAGACATTAGACAATACTTGAATGATGGCAGTCTACTACATTTTCTAAAACCAACAGGCAAAATTTTAAGACTTTTTCATATTTGTTCCAATTACAGGTGAAGCCTCTCTGGAAACATACCCGTACCATGCCTCTTTTTAGACCCCTGTTTACACACATGTCAGCTTTTACTCATTATTCTAGATTAGCCAAGTTGGTCAAAGAAATGGTTGCAACATTAAATGAACAACAAATTTTGTACCATTGAGGCTATTACTATCCTGAGATGGCCAACTTATTACCGTCACCAAAATCCAACAATTACAGAATAATCATCTTTTCTGCGCCCAAGATACTTCAATATGCAAAATATTGATTGAAGAAATTATAATAAAAAATAATTTGTACTGGAAAAAAAAATACCTTTCTTCTCAACACATTCGTCATGAATCTTGCAACAGGCATCCAAATCATCACAAGGTTTCTCTCCCGGGCACCCAGTCCACCCTACCCCGCAGTACTTCCCATATCTAATTCCAACAGCTGTAACAGATTACACGAAAAAGAAAAACTAAATAAATAAATAAAATCAACATAAAACTGAGAATGAAAATAATGATTTCTCCAAATAATTGTTTGAAGACTCACAGCTACAGTTCTCTGCAACACTTGTTGTACTGCATCTGATCTGTCATTCATGGTGAATGGCACGTTGAAAACTCTTATGAGTTAAGGGAAAAGAACGAATGAAATTACAAATCAAACAGGGGAAATAACAATAACTGAGAATTGTTGGAGGTCAAAATGAGGTGCAGAAAGAAGACGAATGCTGCAGCTACACCTCTCCAGCGAGTAACCACGGCGAAACCCGGCGGCATACTCTTTCTACGTCTTCCGCTTCTTTTGGTTTTCTGGTTTTCTGGTTTACTTCGCAGAGGCTATTCCGGTAATTCCACTGGGATTAAACACCAATTGTGTTATTTATAGAAATTTTACATCTCCCCTTATGGAAACAACTGTATGTGATTGAGGGTTGGGAGGACTCCCACCTCAACCCCCAATCACATGCAGACACATGATTATTTTCACTTTATAGGGGGGAGAGGTAAATTCTCCTTAGTCGGACTTATTATTTATAAGGTTAATATATACCTATAGTGTCCTATCTTTACACTTTTTATTAGTTTGGTGAGTAATTTTTTTTTTCCAATATCATATATCCCCAACCTTATGTGAATTTCCCCGTCAAGTCTCTTATAGAATTTTAGCCCTTACTTTTTAGATAAAGCAAAAAAATCTAAAAATAGTAAAAAAAATAATAATAAAAAAAAAGAAAAAATAAGTTTTTTCCTACATACCTAGCTAGTTACTCATTCTACTAATATCTTTTTTTTTTTTTTGGAAAACCCTCCTTTTACCTTTTATTTCTGAAAGTAGTAGGAGGAGTAAGTAGCAAAATGTGAGTTTCCTTTTTATTATCAGAAGTGACTAAGAATTTATCATTTACGGCTAAGTTGGGGTGGGGTGGCTAATCAAATAGTTAGGGTGAAAAGAAATTATTTTCTTTTTTTCCTTTTTTAATTTTTTTATTTTAAATTCTCTTTGCTTTTAGTTAGAAAGTAAGAGTTAGAAACGAAAAAAGAGTAAACAGTATAATTGTCAAGTTTATTAGATTACGGACTTTATGTGTAGATCGATTTATGAAAGGTTGGGGAACCAAGGCCTTAAAAAAAAAAGGAGGAGGAAACCCAACCAATACAACGAGTAAAGGTTGAGGACCATATATGAAATTTACTCTTTTTTTCCTGCAACATTTTTCCTACTTACTTCTGTCTCCCTTTTTTTTTTTTTTTGTCCGGGGCCGCAAATCTTTTTATGTTATTGGTGAAAATTACATATAAAAACCATTAAGAATGACCCATTGTCTAAATTTTTGAAGGGTTGGAGAATCCAAACATCTAAAAGTACGGACGAAATTGCTGAATTAGCCGAGGTTAGAATCTTCTCTGAAATTTACACATCACATAATAGTCTAATCTACATTATATCTATCTATAATATTGAGAAGAAATTGTTGATTTCCATATTCATCCTTATATATTTAGTTTTTATTTTTTACTTTTTGGATACATCCTCATTTATATATTTAGTTATATGTCCATTTATGTGAAAAAATGATCTCTCTCATACGTCTGGCGAAATTATACGTATGGTGGGAGAACGAGACTGATTTTATGTGTATGTGAAAAAAAGCTCATAGATGTGTTAATTAAATTATTACGTAATGACGTGAAACTTTTCATTTTTCTTGGGGGTTACTCTATATAAGAAAAGATAATTGAAGTTTTACCAAATTTCTAAATGGTTACTAAATTTTGAAAGTTTCAGCAGTACTGGCATTCTAAGCTAAAATAGTTTCCACAGCAGTACCAAATTTCAAATGTTGTTAAAGATATCGAGAAAGGAACGTGTTTTTGTTTTATGCGCATTAACTGATTAACATGGATCATGACGTGTGAGAATAATTGCAACCGTACGATGGAGAGTTTTCACTTGAACATTTAATATAAATAGTTCATATTATTCGAGACCACAGCAGTTCATAGTTTCAGATTTAATTTAGAGTCTAGTTCTTGTAGAGCCTCTCCTTCATTCTATTTTTCGTTCTTCCTTTCCTCATGTGCATCTTATAGTAACATGGGAAGGGTGGATTTATCTCTACTAGTCAGTAACATCTATTCTTTATAGAGATTTATTGGGTGATGTATAGAAAAATTATAGAATTTCTTCCTCTACAAGAAACTAGACTCTAAATTTTTGCCTTCTATTTCGTTTAATTTTTGTTCACGTGAAGTTTCAATCTGCCTCCCATTACCTTTCAATCCTTTTTATTTTCGTTTAATAAGGGAGGAGAGGAAAATTACGGGAGGGGCAGATGTAGTTCGAACTCAGAATCTTTCACTTGAAATCTAAGTACCTATCCACTATACTAAAATTTGAACCACAATACGTATACGTTTTTAGGTACCATAGATAGATGTCAATGGATTACTATTTCTTTTCTTTTTTCTTTTTTTATTTTTTTGAAATATTACAAGGGAAGTTTATATGAGAAGGAAATTAAATCCTCAACTAAGTGCAGTGCGTTGAAAACCCACTTACATGTCATTAATAGAGTGTTTGGCAACTTATCTAGATTAATAATCTGTCACACGACATCATTTCATTAGTTTCACTTTTTTCAAAAAGTTAAAAAGTAAAATCAAGTTGTAATTGTTTACTTTTTACAAAAAACAACCATAAAATGATGTTACGTCGCAGATTATAATTCACTAATTCCTTGCCAAACATTTTGTAAATGTCACTGGATTACCTTTCTAGATTTGCCCAATCTAATTTTCTGAAGAATTAATTCAGTTTGACTGAATTTCAAATTATTTCAAAACAATGTGTAACGGAAAATTCAAAACCCCCCTCTTTTTACCTATAAATACCCCCGGTCATAGGGAGTACAGAACACAAAACTCATCCAAATTTATTCCTCTTCAAGAAGCCAGCCTCGCCATGGCCCTCCGGAAAGTTAAGCTCGTTCTAATCGCCAACAAGTTGAAGGGAAGACGGGCCCTTCAGAAGAAAAAGGAAGAACTTATCAATGAGGTGCAGGAGCTTTGCATCCTTTGTGGTCTAGAGGCTTGTGTCGTAATAAACAGCTCGCTTGAGCCCTAGCCGACTCTCTCGACGTCGCTACCGGATGCTCAGCAGAACTAGCTTATGTATTTAAAAAACTTTTTTTTTTTTTTTTAAAGAAACCAAGTTTATTTTTGTATTTTTCTTCTAATGTAGCTTGAATTTGATGAAGGTGATATCACAACAGGTTTTAGGTTTATTGTTCTGAAAATTTACATCATTTAACATATATATATATATATATATATCTATATTAAAGTACAAGTAGTTAGCATTGTAACAATACAAGTTCACATAGATATATCGCTTACTAATTACAGTGCAAATAAATCAATAATACAAACTCTCATACATCGAACTTCAAACTACAGTACAGTGTAGAAAAACCTCATATAAAAGCGAACTTGAGACCTCAATTTCATGGTCTCAGTCTTGACTCTAGCTCTAATCAAACGGGTTAAGACCTCATTAAACACACTGAGAATTTACCATCACTTTGTTTTGTACTATACGTCTGTCCCACAGTACATTTTTCATTTTTCATCTATATGAAAATAGAGTCTACTTTCTTATTAAAAAAGTAGTTGAGATATTTATACTCACTTAAAGTTCATTAAAATCAATAAAATAGTATTATTAAAGTGAAATATTTAATAAATGAAGGGTAATTTAAAGGGTAATATCATTAGGGATATTAAATTTTACGCTTCCAACCTAATTAATTGTGTAATTACACTTTTTATTTTTTTTTTTTTTTGGGAAGTAAAATGCTTAATTCTCATTACCGGAACGATCCTTCTCAAAGACAGGATACAACCAAGGGGGCGGGTTGTTCAAATTACAAGTAGAATTAAAATCTCATGCCCTACCTTCTAAACAATAAGCTACTTCATTACCACTCCGGTTAGCAAATTGCACTTCGAAGTTATTAGCTTTCATTAGCAACTCCTTACAATCTGAAATAATAAGACTGAATTCGGATGAGTCTTCTTTTCTCTGAAGTGCATCGATCACAATTTTGGAATCCAACTCAATAACGACGTTTCCCCACTACTACAAAATACCACAATAGGTGTCGGTTGTATTGATAATTAGACATCGGTTTTGAAGGCGACGCCTATTGTATACTTTAGGCGTCGGTTGTAGTTATACAACCGACGCCTAAAGTCAATTTAAAAAAAAAAAAAAACATGTGCGAGAGAGATTGATCCCAGTAATACTCACATATTCCTTCCACAATTTCATCAATTTCAAGACTACAAGACGCAAAGAACACTTAAAAGCAACTAAAAACCCAGAAGGAACCGACAAGGAATTTTGAAATTGAAGACAATGGGCGTCGGTTCCATGAGGAACCGGCCCCCATTGTCATACACATTCAAAATTTAAATTTTTTAATGTGACAATGGGCATCGGTTGCTAGAGGAACTGACTCCTATTTTTCAGCGACTGTAATACACGTCGGTTTCTACTAGAAACCGACGTGTATTGTGTTGTTGAAGTTTTCAAAAATGCCACCGTTTTTTCTTTGCGCGTTGTTTTTTGAGCAAACCAAAGTGTATTCCCCATTTTTATTGTCTTTTCTATTGTAGTGCCCCAAATTGAGTAGCCATGTTAATCCTTCTCATAACCCCATGCACTTGGCCACTTTTACTTCGAATCTAGCATGAAGAGTCCGTGTTCGGCCATGCAAAAAATTCCCCTGTGCATCTCGTAGTAACATCTCAATCCCTACATATCCAACATCATGAAACAAGGCAGCATCGGTATTGCATTTAATCCAATTCATAGGCGGTTTCTCCCAGTGTTTAATATTGCGAGACCCGTTGACCAAAGCCCCTTCTCCTTCTCTCACTGTCCTCCACTCTTGTAGACAATGTAAGCCATCATTAATCACCCTACGAGGCTCCTTTTGTGACCCCTCCAAAGCTTGTCGTTCCGGCATTTCCATAAAGCCTAAGCAATCATTGAAAACTTTTCCAATTGCTCCTGACTCATGGATAGACAAAGATGGAAAAAGAGATCTCCAAAGTCAATGAACCCTCTCTTAGTAAATCTGAAATCCGCCAGTAACCAACAATCTTGTGGAAAGGGACATTCCACCAAAACATGCAAAACAGTTTCAATTCCTTAATCACAAAAAACACAAATCTCATTCAAGTCGATCCTTCTGTGAACAAGCCGTTCTCGAGGAGGAATGCAACCTCTACAAGCCTACCAAACAAAAATTTTAACCTTGGCTGGGATTTTTAACCTCCAAACCTTGCTCCACTGACCGAGTACTCTATATGAGTTATCTTCGGTACTAGCATCCATCACCACTCGGTATCCGGACTTCACTATGTAATCTCTCGTACTAGTATAATGCCAAACCACTTTATCCGGTCTAGAGGAATTTCTAATAGGAATTCGACTGATTTCTTCCACATTCCGGCTGGAAAACAGAGCATTAATAGTACTCATATCCTATTCCCTCTGATTTGTTTTGAAAAGATTGCATACTAGTAGGTCTCCATCCCCCTCCTCGGGTCTTGTTTCTGGCCGAAACTATGGACTACCCAAAAGCCATGGATCTTCCCAAATTCTAATTGTATTTCCATCCCCAACCCTCGACAATCATCCTCTAGTCAACACTAATTTGGAAGCCCAAATATTCCTCCAAGTGTAGCTAGATTATACCCAACCGATGAGGAAAAGAAATCACTTCGAGGGAAATATTGCGCTTTTAACACTTTTCAAGCTATCGACCGTCATTCACCCAAGGAAACCGACCAGATCTGTCGGACTTTTAGCTTCAGATGCATGCCCCCTTCATCAATGCGACTTGCCCTATTTTTTTTTTTTTTTTTTGAACCAACGAATTGCCCTATTATTCCTTTTCATGTTTCTTTATTGGAAGATATAAGAAGGACCCACACATATGTAGATGCGACTTTTTCCAATATTGCCACGCTAATGGTTGTCGTTCCAAATGTTACCGTTTTTAGCAGCGACAAAGGTGTCGCCACTAGATAGGTCGCTGCTACAGTGCCTATTTCTTGTAGTGAGATCGATCGAAATTGCTATCCTATACTGATTATTGCACCCCTCTCGTTGTAGAGATTGCTTACACGTTTCACGAATAATAAGTTTCATGGATTAATCAAGCCTTTGTAAAATCAAACACCAAGCAAAAATGTGGTGATCATGAATAGACTTGTCAGACCAGACAACACAGGCGTTGGAAATTAATAATAAAACTAATAATGAACCATGTTGAAATTGATGAATTAGTAAATTGACCCCCTAACTTGTGCGTGGAAGTAGTCAATGATATTCATTCATAATCACAGTCATGGACAACTCCCTTAACCTAACAATATCAGTGCCTTGAATACTGACTCTATTATTTAGGGATGAAATCAGCAATATTATTTTACATCTATTGTCGAAACGTTTATTAATCTTCACAATAATCATAGGGAGACATTTTTATCTGACATCATGTATTAATTGTTTGTGGGCCGTGAAATTCACTACATGCATATATACACAACCAATACAAAATGATCAAATAAAACATGCCACTTATTCATGTCAGATAAAAATGTCTTTGTAAAATTACTCAAATCTTCACTTTCATGTGTCAATTTACTCAAATGCGTGTGGAAATTAATTACATCGGATTGTGTACTCTCATCCAATGTATCATCATCACTAACCACTAACATCTAAAAACGGTGAATGAGTGAGAATTTTATAATTTTCTAGTTTACCGTGACATATATTCTCTAGTTACTTGTTTACCCTTAACCTATTTCTTTTGCAAACTTACCCTTAACCTGTTAACATCATTGAGAGAGAGAGATCTTCATTTTTCAACTAATATGCGCCTTGGGAAAAAAAGTAACTTTATATACTTGATAGTTTATATCATAGTAACTAAGTTAAAAAATGGGTTGTATACAAGTGAAATTGAAGATTTTAAGTTGATATTTAGCGTACACTTCATTACAAGTCTTAAAATTAATAGGCTAAAGGCTTCAGTATAATGTTACTTTTAGCATTTGGCACCAATATTCCAATCTTTCACAATTCATTAAATTGAGTGTAAATTATTTTTATAACTTCTTAATTTGTTTCAATTTATTCCATATCCATCACAATTTACTTGATTCAATTTTTTTCCTATTTAAAATTAAATAATTAATATACGTGCTTAGAACAATTCAATTTAAGCCCTAATAATTTTTTATATTTTAATTTCAAAAAGTCCCAATCCAATGAAATTAGTACCTTTTGTTTTAATTGTCATTATTTATTTTGTTCACGTACCGAATTTGATAATACTTAGCCAAAACTATTCAATATATTAAATTAAAAATTAAATTACATGCAAATTGCGAAACAGATACTTGTAAGTTGTACAATGAAAGACAAAGTCATTTGAGATGTTTCTGTATATATTTCATCTCTGAAAATGCACAACGCAGTCGTTTCTGAGCATCATGTGGCAATTATAATTAATTACACTAAAAACTTTATGCACTACTGTATTAGTCCAAATATATTCCGTATTTCAATTTTAGTCCATATTGAGGGTTAATAATATTATTCAGTTGTTTCGTGTTCTGATAATTTGAGCGAAATGAGAGTCATGTGGGAAAAAATTAGGGAGAAAGGGGACCAAAGAAAAAAAAAAAAAAAAAGCCAACACTTGTCCAGATCTACATTCATATTCTTTTAATGCTAACACAAAATTGATGATTTTTATATCATCAAACAATTTTATGAATAATTTATGATATTTTTCGGCCCTGAGTATAGGCGACTGAGGTGGTTGCCTAGGTCCCCCAGTCAAAAACAGTAAAAATCGAAAATCGAGGTTTTCCAAACATATATTCAAATAATAGAATAAAATTAATAAATGGTGAAAGCATATGTATGTTGTGATATATAATCTCATGGTAAAATTTTAAATTTTAGAGTTCACCTTTCCTAAAAGTCAGGTTCAAATCCACTTAAAAACGCAATTGATGGCTATTTAGTATTTTATTTATCGAATATCTGGATATTGTTAAAAGAATAAAATATAAGTCTCATCAATATGATCAATATTTTTTTTGAAGAAATCAAGATGATCAATATTGAAACTTAACCACATGAAATATTTTTTAAAATGTTATCTACTTTGCTAATTTTTTAAACATAATAATGAAAATTCATTGTGCAAAGTTTAAACTTTTAAAATTGCATTTAATTTATAATTTTTGAAAATACCCCATTTAAAATTTCGCTTGTGCCCCGAAATCTAAGGAACAACCTTGTTTTTCAAATCTAAGGAACAATTAAGGTATACGATTACCTTAATTGTTGCGCGCCATCCAACCCTCTAGTGTAGTTGGACGTTGTAATGCCCCAACATGGCCATTACTATAGTATTTATATACGCAATATCCAACATTATCTGCAGCTAGAAAAAGTATAGCATCATGCAGAAGCCTAATTTCTTCCGTCTTGCAATTTTTCTTGTGCATTGCCTAATAGTTGAGATAGCCAGGGCAAAAACCAACATTACGACAGATCAATCTTCGCTTCTTACCTTAAAAGCCCACATGAATATTGATCCTACACACATCTTGTCAAAAACTTGGTCGGATTCTACTTCTGTTTGTAAGTGGATTGGTGTTACTTGTGGTCTTCACCATGAGAGGGTAACTGCATTAGATATTTCTCATATGAATCTTATCGGAAAGATACCATCCCAAGTGGGTAATCTATCATTTCTTGTTTCTGTCAACTTAAGCGATAACTATTTTTATGGTGACCTACCTCAAGAGTTTATCAAACTTCGACGATTAAAAATCATTGATTTCACATTCAATAGTTTCAGTGGGCAAATCCCTTCATGGTTTGGTTTCTTTTCTAAGCTACAAGTTTTGAATCTTAGAAACAATAGCTTTGTAGGTAACATCCCACCTTCTCTCTCTAATATATCCAATCTTCAGATTTTGGATCTCTCCTATAATCCCCAGCAAGGAAAAATACCAGATGAGGTTGGAAAGCTTCATAACTTGCAAGAGCTAATATTACAATATAACAAGCTGACGGGAGAAATACCATTGCCGATTTTCAACATATCGACACTAGAAATTCTTGCCTTCACGTGGAATCTCTTAACTGGTCATCTTCCTCTTGACATATGCCATGGACTTCCAAGACTTAAATGGCTGTATATATCTGGAAATAAATTTGAAGGTGAAATTCCTTTGAGTTTATCGAAGTGTTCGCAACTTCAGTTCGTTTCTTTGTCTTACAACAGATTTACCGAGATCGATTCCAAGAGAAATTGGGGAAATTAAAAGCCTTCAGGTTTTATTTCTTGGTTCAAATAACTTGACAGGTATATTAGCACTTAAATCTAATTACTAATGTTTTCATTCCTATTAAAACATTGTTAATAGTTATCTCTCTATGAATCCAGGAAAAATTCCAGAAGAGATTGGGAATCTTTCTAACTTGATTACACTAGCTTTAAATTCTAACAGCCTCACTGGAGCAATACCATCGCCTCTTTTCAACATATCGACACTGGAAAGTCTTGACTTCACCGGGAATCACTTAAGCGGTATTCTCCCAATTGACTTTTGCCATGGACTTTCAGGACTCAAAGGGCTTTATCTATCTGGCAATGAATTTGACGGTGGGATTCCATCGAGTTTATCTAAGTGTTCACAACTTCGGTTCATTTCTTTGTCACACAACCGATTTAATGGATCCATTCCAAGAGAAATTGGGGAAATAAAAACCCTTCAGAGCTTATATCTTGGTTCCAATGATTTGAAAGGTATATTAGTACATAAAACTTATTTTATTGCTCATATTTTAATTCCATTCAAAACCTTAATTAAAATGGTTACCTCAATCCGTCCCATGTTACAACTTGACAGGTGCAATTCCACAAGAGTTGGGAAACTTGAAAAACCTTGTCGAGTTAGACATTGCATACAATTCTATTAGGGGATCTATACCATCCAGAACGTTTAACATTTCCTCTTTACAACGTATTAACTTTGCTGGATGCAAGCTATCAGGTACACATCCAGAAAATATTTTCTTTCCTTGTACCCAATTTGAAAAGTTTATCCCTTCACAAAACATAAAAGAAAAGGTTTATTTGGTGACAAAGATAATATCCGATTTGAAAAGGTTTATTTGGGTTCAACGGGTTAACAGGCTTACTCCCAAATTGATGATATGAATTTTATTATGTTTGTTGAGTAAAATCTTTTATTGGGTGTCAATGATACACTAGTGCTTCACATTATTCTTGTTATGTCTATTCATCTAATGGCCATTTAAAAAAGGATGAAAAAATAAATTTTATTATGACTAAGGAATAATTTTCCAAATTACCTAAGATCTTTTCCAATTCATCAACTTGTAAATATTTGGAAAAAAGTGGAAGTAAATGGTAAAAAATCAACTTGAGTGGCAAAAACAGTGCTGCCTCACTAGTTCTATATGGATATTTATATGAAGTTCCTTAATATTTCTGTTCAGAAAGAAGTTCCTTTTAAAGTATATATATCATTATACTTGGTCATTTTGTAGGTATAATCCCACTAGAGATTGCCAATCTTCACAACTTGAAGTATCTTTATCTGGAATTCAATAGCTTAAGCGGTTCAATTCCACCAGGAATCTTCAACATCTCAACATTGTTAAGTATTTCAGTCTCGGCTAATCAACTTTCAGGCAATCTCGATAAGCTATTTTCTGGATTTCAGCTTCCAGATCTAGAAGAACTCTATCTGTATGAAAATAATTTCAGTGGAAAAATTCCGAATTCTATTGCAAACTCTTCTAAACTAACTATAATAGACCTTTCTTCAAACAATTTCATTAATGAATCTCCAGAACTGAGTTTCCTCACTTCATTCACAAGCTGCAGATATTTAACGAAGTTGGCTTTTAATGATAATCCTTTAAGTGGATATCTTCCAGTATCAGTTGGAAACCTTTCCGCTTCTCTTCAGTATCTATATGGTTATAATTGTGATCTTCACGGGAGCATTCCAAATGAAGTTGGAAATCTAAGTAGTTTGATTAAGTTAAGTCTTCAGGGTAATCAGCTGACGGGACCAATTCCACGAAGTGTTGTGAATTTGCAAAAGCTTCAACTATTATCTCTTCGATGGAATAAAATAAGTGGAGCTATCCCAGGCACACTTTGTGAACTTCATAATTTATATTCACTATTGCTGTCAGTAAATCTAATAACAGGTGCAATTCCAAACTGCCTAGGGAATATCACCACACTAAGGGGTCTTTATATAGATACCAACAGGTTGAGCTCCCCCATACCAACAAGCCTATTTTTGCAAAAAGATCTTTTGCGATTGAATTTGTCTTCAAATTTTTTGAGCGGCTCTCTACCTCAAGAAATCGGAAACTTGAAAGTTGCAACTCTTATTGATCTATCACTGAATCAGCTCTCTGGTAGTATTCCCACTACAATTGGAGATTTACAGGGACTGATCAATCTTATCCTTGCACATAACACACTACAAGGATCAATTCCAGAGTCGATGGGTAAGCTCATGAACTTGGAGCATTTGGATCTATCTTACAACAATCTTTCTGGTTATATCCCCAAGTCATTGGAGTCACTTAAGTATCTCTCTTACTTTGATGTCTCATTCAATGTTTTAAGTGGTGAAGTCCCTTCTGGCGGTCCATTTAAGAAATTTCCAAGTCAATTCTTCTTGTCTAATGAAGGATTATGTGGTGATCCTATATTCGGTATCCGACCTTGCCAAACCACTGGATCGAAGAGAAAAAAGAGAACGTTTCGAGTAGGATTTCCATTGCTAGGGACTGTAGTGCTAATGATGGTCATGGCTTTAGCATACATAGTTGTGAGGTATAGGAGGAAAAAATTAGTGAAAGATATACAACACACTGCACCTGGTGGAACATCAAGAGTTTCATATTATGAACTTATTCAAGCAACTGATGGGTACAGTCAAAGCCATTTACTAGGCACAGGGAGTTTTGCCTCCGTCTATAAAGGGACTCTTAATAATGGGAAGGATGTGGCTGTGAAGGTGTTCAATTTAAAACTTCAAAATGCATTCAAGAGTTTTGATGTAGAATGTGAAGTATTGAGTAACCTTCGTCATCGGAATTTGTGCAAAGTTATAAGTACTTGCTCGAATCCAGATTTTAAGGCCTTGATACTTGAGTACATGCCTAATGAAAACCTTGAAAAGAGGCTTTACTCGGATGACTGCTTCTTGGATATCTTGCAACGAATTAACATCATGATAGATGTAGCTTGTGCTTTGGAATATATGCACTATGGTTATTCAACACCTATCGTTCATTGTGATCTGAAGCCAAGCAATATTTTGCTAGATGAAGAAATGGTTGCCCACTTGAGTGATTTTGGAATTGCAAAATTATTGGGTGATGAAGAAAGCAATACACCCACCAAAACATTGGGAACATTGGGGTACATTGCGCCAGGTAATATCTCCTATCTACTACTTTCTTCCCTTCTCAACAGCTACTAATGAATTTCTTAATGCCTTTCTAGAGTACGGATTTGGAGGAGTGGTATCGATCATGTGTGATGTATATAGCTACGGCATTACGCTAATAGAAGTATTTACAAGAACAAAACCAAACAGTGAAAGATTTTCTGGGGATTTAAGCTTAAGGAGCAGGGTAAAAGATTCTATGCCCGACTCAATTACTAGAGTTATAGATTCGAACTTGTTGAGGCCAACAGAGGAAGAGTACACAAAGAAATTGAAATGTGCATCATCTATAATGGAACTAGCTTTAAATTGTTCCATGGAAAATGCCAAGAAGAGGGTGAATATGAAGGATGTTGTTGTAGCATTGAAGAAGATCAAATCTCAACTTCTTGCTTAAGGGTCTCATCATACTCCTCACACCGGATCCTTTCATCATTTGAAAATGGGCATGAATTTCATATCATATTGTCCCCTGACCTTGTTATACGTTGACTCGCAAGAATAATGTATTGAATGCTGTCCTTTATTCTCGTTACAAATCAATTTCTAAAGCATATGTCTAAACGCCCTCTGTTTGCGTAAGTTCAAACCAACCAACATTGAGCTGTGGCTCACAAAAAGCAACAATAATTTAATTATTTCCTTGGTAAAATTGTTGTTTTGGGTAGTGAAGTTTGTTTACTAGTATTAAAAATATACCTAACGATATGGAGAAGGGTTTAGTGTTTCCAGAGATGACAACTAATGTAAATTTTAAAGTAATTAATCCATTTTCAAAATTCTGTTAGTCTCTCATATATACAAGTTAGCAATAATTATCGTATTTAAAATTTATAATTTTTTTTTTTGGGAGAATAATGAATTATTTGAATTTGCTTGTTACAGTATGAAATGCTAGGTCTAAAAGGTTAAAATTTATTATGCAGACAAAAAAAAATAGCTTCGAATTTTGTACATCAGATGGTGTATCTACAATTTCGTGCAATGTGACTTAAATTTTGTTTTTAATTTTATTAGAACTTTGTATTGTCGTTATAGAGTACGGATTGCACGGATTGATGTCAATCAAATGTGATGTTGTACCTACGGGATTATGCATAATGGAAGTATCTACAAGAATGAATATTTTCTAGGGATTCAAACCCAACGAATTAGATAAATGATTCTATGCATCATGTAATTATTACTCAAAATATAGATTCAAACACAAAAGTCATGAAATGTTTATAGTATCATCTATATAATTGAACTAGCTTTAAATTGCTCCAAGGAAAGTGCTAATGGGAGAGTGAACATTAAGGAAGTAGTTGTAGCATTGAGGAAGATCATATCTCAACTTCTAATTTAAGGACCTGACTGGATATATTTTTCTTTTACTTCTTGTCATATAGGCTTCTTGGGAAAGCCACATTTTCCTCGTCTTAAGTTAGACATAACACTTTTGGCTTGAAGAGAAGATTTTAATTTAGTAACATAATGTTATGACTCCACTCAGTTCTCTAAGATGCTTCAATAATTCTTGGAATTATACGTTTTGTGTGGAACTGTATCTAGTGTTGTTTTTCTTTTCTTTCTTTTTTCTTTGGAGAAGTAACTCTTGGTCAACAGTTCGATTCCTCACTCTTACAATCCCCTTGTAATGTTAAAAAATAAAAAATAATAATAATCCAAGCCAAAGTTGCAATATTATTAATATATCAAAAAAGTACTACAATTCCTCAAGACACCATGGTCTGTTCTTTAACACAAAAACTTCTGGCTGACTCTGAATTCATCTCAACCACTACCTGCCAAAATCCATTGGCCATATACAGATCTCCAATCCAAACATAAAACAAAATCTAGGATTCTATAAGCTTGAACACTATTCAAAATTGCTCTCCTAAAATACTGATTATTACATCCCTCTCGTTGTAGAGATTGCTTACAGGTTTCACCAGTAACAAATTTCAAAGATTAATCAAGCCTTTGTAAGATCAAACACCAAGCAAAAGTGGTGACCGTGAATAGACTTGTCTGATGGTCGTTGGAAATTAATAAGATCACAAATAATGATCCATGTTGAAATTGATGAATTAGTACCTTGACTCTCGTCAACGATATTCATCCACAAACAGAGTCATGGACAACTCACTTAACCTAACAATATCAGCGCCTTGAATACTGACTTATTATTTAGGGGTGAAATCAGCAATATTATTTTACATCTAAATTTATTAATCTTCACGGTAATTGGAAAAAAAATTCTGTACTCCAGAAGTACTGAATACTCTATACTCTTGATCATTCAACAATTCACATGTGAGATTCAAGGCACAAACTAAATAACAAATTAGGGTCCTTGAATTCATATTCAGATTCCTGATTGATTAAGAGTACCGAACATAGGGAGACATCTTTTATTTCACATCATGTATTGGTTATTTGTGAGTCATGAAATTCACTACTTGCATATATACACAACCAGTTCAAAATGACCAATTAATTCATGCCACTTATTCATATTAGCTAAAAATGTCTTTGTAAAATTACTCAAATCTTCACTTTCATGTATGATCAATTTACTCAAAGAAACGTGAAAATTAATAAATAAATTAATTACATCGGATTGTGTATCGAATTGTTTGGGCAAACAACTTGATAAGGACTGGAGTCCTGCAGTCGTGCATGGGAAAATTTGCCTTGGGAGATCGGTGGAAAAAAATTCAATGCAAGCTGCCACTTATGGTTTAGCAAAATGAACCATAAAGAACGCAACATTATAAGGCAAATCATTTTTCCCTAATTTCCTTCCAAATACGAGCTATAGCCTATAATAATAAGGTTAGGTAAATTTATTTTCCCACCTAAATTTTTAATTTGGGGGCCCATTCCTATATCTAATCAATGCCGATAAGACATTCCAACGCCATAATTCATGTATGATAGAATCCATATTTGTATACTCCCGTCCAGTGTACTATCATCACTATTCACTAATATGTAAAATGGTGAATGAGTAAGAATTTTATAATTTTCTAACATATATTCTCTAGTTACTTGTTTATCTTTAACCTATTTCTTTTGGAACCTTACCCTCAGCCTCTTAACATCATTGAGAGAGAGAGAGAGAGATGTTCATTTTTCCACTAATATGTGCCGTGGGAAAAAAGGTAACATTTTATCATTGTAACTAAGTTAAAAAAATGTGTTGTACACATGTCAAATTGAAGATATTAAGTTGATGAATTAGTACAGAGTCAACGATATTTATCCACAATCACAGTCATGGACAACTCCCTTAACCTAACAATATCACCGCCTTGAATACTAACTCTATTATTTAGGGATGAAATCAGCAATATGTTACATCTGTTGTGGGGAAACTTTAGTAGTCTTCACTTTCACGTGTCAAGTACGTCTGTGTGTGTATATATCTATATATATATGAAAATTAATAAATTAACTACGTCGGACTATTAGAGTGCCAATCTTGGCCTTCTAGTGGTTTGGGGTTGTCTGTGTATGGAATTATTTGGACAAACAACTTGATATATAATCACTAAATTCGTGCATGAAAAGATTAACGTTACTTGGGCCATTCTCAATCATTGGATGGGCAGAAATGTGACGAACGATCATTCAATTTACTATTTCATTGAATTTAAAAGAAATTACTGAATTGTTAATAATATATAATGAATTTTCAAAGGGAAGTCTATTTATTTAATTATCAAAATCCAACAACCCAAATAACGAAAACAATAGTTTAAATGGTATTCTACTGACTCTAAATTAGGGATAGAAGGACTAGAACAAAATAAAGCAAAAGGACTAAAATAAATAAAGAAATCTGACAAATGCTTCAATAAGGTGCTCTCGTGCTCTATGCAACACCTATTACTAGAAGAGTTTTCAAAGCTTGCCTCGATCATAGGCTTCTAGATATGGTAATGCATTGCCTCAGGTCTTTGGTGGAAAAATTCAATGCAAATCGCCACTTGTGGATTGACAAAGGGAACCGTTAATGAACGCACCAATGATATTAATTTAGTCCCTACTTACCTTCCAAACTTTATGTGCATTAATTTATACGCAAGTTGTACCAGCGTGTAAGGCGGATCGAAAGCTTCTTCTTTTCTTTTCTTTTCTTTTTTTTTTAATTTAATTTAATTTAACTTTTTGTGTGCAGGCTATACTAATAAGGTTATGTAATTAAATTTCTTATTATCCCTCTATAATTTTTAATTTCCAGGCCCATGCCTGCATCCACCTGTGCTGCTACGATCTTCCATGCCATAATTCATATATGATAGAATCCATGTCTATTCAGTCGTGTCTAATACTAATCAATGTCGTGTCTTATGTGATTAGTGTTAATGTAAAAGTGATGTGATGTACTGAAAAATAAAATTGTGCTGTATGTCAGTTTTATTAGAATTTTTGTATGTACTTTTATTTAAGTAGCGTAACTCTATATGAAATGGTGAATGAGGAAAATCTTTTTATTTTTCTTTTTACCCTTACATATTTTCTCTAATTCCTTTGTTTACCATTAACCTATTAATTAACAAAAAAAAAGAAAAGAAAAAAGAAGAAGAAGAACTCTTCATTTTTCAACTTATATGCGCCTTTTGGAAAAGAAAAAAGAAGTAGATATTTATCTAGTTGACTAAACTAAAAGATGTCGTATACATGTCAAACGGAAGGTTTAACATGACCTTTAATAAGAGACAATTTTTAAGATTTAAATATGACATTTAATTTGTTATAATAACTCTTAAAAGCAATAGGTAAATACGTAACTAGTTAAAAATAGGCAATAGGTAAACTTTTAATATAATTACTTTGTAACTTCTTAATTTGATTCAATTTAGTCCATTCAGAACTTATTTAATTCAATTTTCTTTTACTTTCAATTTAAAATTAAATAATTATTGCTTGCGTCTTAGAACTATTCAATTGAAGTCCTAGTAATTTATATATATTAATTTCAATCAGTTGTAATCCATGAAATTAATACTTTTTGTTTTTATTTGTCATTTATTTTGTTCAACATACCAAATTTTGTAATACATAACCCAAATTATTTAATATATTCAATTGAAATTAAATCACGTGTAAACACATACTTATTATAACTAATATAATGAAAAAAGTCATGTTTGTACAAACCAAGTCATCCAATAAATAATCAGGCAAGGCAAAGAAGCATTTACCAAGTGGTCTAATAGCATCATAGATTTAGTGTTCAATCCCCTTACTCAATATTCCCCTAATAATATTTAACCACATCCTAAGTTTATAGTTCAATTCCCCTTCTCAACAAAGTCATTTGAGATGTTTCCATATTTATCCCTGATGCACTGAGACACTTGTGCGACTATTATAATCAACCACACCAAAAACTTTTCGCCCTACTATGTTATTCTAAATATTACATTAGATATTGAGGGTCAATTAAAAATATGATTCAGCTGGTTCCTTTCCTGATAATGAGAGACGAATGGGAAAATTTCCAACAAAAGATTAAAAATTATAAACAAAAGAACCAACTCTGCCGTCATCAATAATTTTTTAACGTCAACAATAATTGATGATTTTTATATCTTTGTACACTTTCATGAATAACATATTGTACTTTTCAAATGTCATCATTCTCTATTAAAAATACGATTGTCGTATGTCTTTACTGCTGCGGGCCATGCAACTATAAAGCCTGGCCCTTGCTGTGCGTGTATATATATATCCAGCTATTGAAACACCTACACGACGCTCTTCCGATCTATTAGAGATCGGCTCTAAATTTAGAACCTGATCTGTTTAATTAGAAAACATCATTCATGTGTATGCAACTGCAATATTAACAGCTGCAGCAAAGGGGCAAAAAAAAAAGTAGCATCATGCAGAAGGCTAGTTTTTTCCTTGCAATTTTTCTGGTGCATTGCCTAATAGCCGGGATAGCCGGGGCAAAAACCAATATTACAACAGATCAATCTTCTCTTCTCACCTTAAAAGCCCAACTCCATTTAGACCCTTCACACATTTTATTGATAATTGGTCAGATTCCACTCCCGTTTGTGCTTGGATTGGTGTCACGTGCGGTCTTCGCCACCAAAGAGTAACTGCCTTAGATATTTCTGGAATGAATCTCACAGGAAGGATACCATCCCAGCTAGCAAGTCTATCTTTTCTTATTTCTATAAACTTCAGCCATAACGATTTTTTTGGTGATCTGCCTCAAGAGTTGATCAAACTTCAACGATTACAAAGAATTAGTTTCAGATTCAATAGTTTGGGTGGACAAATCCCGTCATGGTTTTCTTTCTTGTCTAAGCTCCAAGTTCTGGATCTTAGAAATAACATCTTTACTGGTGTCATCCCACCTTCTATTGCTAATATATCCAGTCTCCAGAGACTGGATCTCACCAACAATCTTCTAGAAGGAAACATCCCTGAAGGGATTGGGGATCTTCCTAACTTAAGAGTACTGCTTTTACAGAAAAATAACCTTACTGGAGCAATACCGTGGCCAATTTTTAATATATCAACACTGGAATTACTTGCCTTGGGAACGAATAGCTTATCGGGTGATCTCCCTCCTGACATATGCCATGGACTTCCAAGACTCATAGCACTTTCTCTATCTTTCAATGAATTAACTGGTAACTTTCCTTCCAATCTATCAAAATGTTCACAACTCCAGCTCCTTGAGTTGACAAACAACACATTTGGTGGATCCATACCAAGAGAAATTGGTAAAATAAGAACCCTTCAGATGTTACATCTTAGTGGAAATGGTCTGACAGGTATCAGAATCACCATACATGTTACTTTAGCGGTAATTCAGATTCTTGATTAAAGATATTTTAATGCAAATCAACATGTTGATTATTTTACAGGTAAAATTCCAGAAGAGTTGGGCAACTTGGAGAACCTCGTTCAGTTAGACTTGGGGAATAATTTTTTGATGGGCTCTATACCAGCTAGTATCTTTAACATTTCATCATTGCAAGTTATTCGCTTTTATAGATGCAACCTGTCCGGTACGATTCCAACAAATGTTGTTGCAAATTCTTCCCAACTCAGTTTACTAGATCTTACTCACAACAGTTTATCCGGACCAATTCCTAACTTTTTCGGGGATTTGAGATTCCTTGAAGTGGTATCGTTACAAAATAACAATTTCATTAGTGAATCTCCAGAATTGAGTTTCATTACTTCATTCACAAAGTGTCGATTTTTAAGGAAATTGGGTTTCCCTGAAAATCCTTTGAATGGCACCCTTCCAGTGTCAGTTGGAAATTTTTCCACTTCATTGCAATATATATACGGATATACTTGTGATATCTGGGGGAGCATTCCAAACGAAGTCGGAAATCTAAGCAATTTGATAGCATTAAGCCTATATGACAATCAATTGATGGGATCAATTCCAGCAAGCTTGGGGAATTTACAAAAGCTTCAAGCATTGTCTCTTACAGGCAACAAAATTAGCGGAAGATCCCACACAGACTATGTGAGCTTCACTATTTAAATTCATTATTGTTGTCAGATAATCTAATTGCGGGAGCTATTCCAGAGTGCATAGAGAATATCACTGCAATAAGGTATCTCTCTTTAGATACCAACAGATTGACCTCCGGCATTCCTGCAAGCCTGTGGCTCAAAAATGATCTTCTAGAGTTGACTCTATCTTCAAACTTTTTGACGGGCTCTCTACCTCCAGAAATCGGGAATCTGAAAGTTGCAACTTTAATTGACCTATCATTTAATCAATTCTCAGGTAGTATTCCAACCACAATTGGAGATCTACATGGCTTGATTAATCTTTCCTTAGCACATAACAGAATGCAGGGATTTATTCCGGAGTCAATGGGCAAGTTGTTGAACTTGGAGCAATTGGATTTATCTTACAATAATCTTTCTGGTAATATTCCCAAGTCCTTGGAGGTGTTAAGATATTTAACAAATTTGAATGTTTCTTTCAATGATTTAAGTGGTGAAGTTCCTTCTGGAGGTCCTTTCATAAACTTTTCAAGTCAATCCTACATGTCTAACAATAGATTATGTAGTGATCAAATATATGGTTTGCCACGATGTCGTAGTATTGGAGATGGTAGGCAAAAGAGAAAAAAATTGATGCTTGGAGTTTTATTTGCAATTTTGGTGTTTATAGTAGCCATGACGTTGGCGTATGCAGTTCGACGATACCAAAGGAAAAAAATAGTGGAAACTAGAGCAGAGCCAGGTACAGAAATCTCAAGGTTCTCACAGCATGAACTTATTCAAGCAACTCAAGGGTATAGCAAGAGTCGTTTACTTGGTTCAGGGAGTTTTGGCTCTGTTTATAAGGGGACACTTAATAATGGCAAGGAAGTGGCTGTGAAGGTGTTCAATTTGCAACAACAAAATGCATTCAAAAGTTTTGATATAGAATGTGAAGTATTGCGGAACCTTCGTCATCGGAATCTGTGCAAAATCATTAGTACTTGCTCAAATCCAGATTTCAAGGCGTTGATACTTGAATACATGCTTAATGGAAGCCTTGACAAGTGGCTTTACTCAGATGACTGCTTCTTGGATATCTTGCAACGAATTAACATCATGATCGATGTAGCTTGTGCTTTGGAATATCTGCACTATGATTATTCTTCAACACCTATTGTTCATTGTGATTTGAAGCCAAGCAATATTTTGCTGGATGAAGAAATGGTTGCCCACTTGAGTGATTTTGGAATTGCAAAATTATTGGGTGATGAACAAAGCAATGAACCCACTAAAACCCTGGGAACATTGGGGTACATTGCGCCAGGTAATATATCTCCTATCTATTACTTTTTTCCCTTTAATTTTCAACATCTACTAATGAATTTCTTAATGCCTTTCTAGAGTATGGATTTGAAGGATTGGTATCGATTAGATGTGATGTATATAGCTACGGCATTACACTAATGGAAGTATTTACAAGAACAAAACCAAGCAGTGAAAGATTTTCTGGGGATTTAAGCTTAAGGAGCTGGGTAAATGATTCTATGCCCAACGCAATTACTAGAGTTATAGATTCGAACTTGTTGATGCCAAAAGAGGAAGAGTATGAAAAGAAATTGAAATGTGTATCATCTATAATGGCTCTTCCGATCTTTAAATTGTTCCATGGAAAGTGCCAAGAAGAGGATGAATATGAAGGATGTTGTTGTAACATTGAAGAAGATCAAATCTCAACTTCTTGCTTAAGGGTCTCATCATACTTCTCACACCGGATCCTTTCATCATTCGAAAATGAGCATGAATTTCATATCATATTGTCCCCTGACCTTTGTTATACGTTGACTTGCAATAATAATGTATCGAATGCTGTCCTTTAACAAATCAATGTGACTTAAATTTTGTTTTTAATTTCATACTGCATGGAGTGATGTCAATCAAATGTGATGTTGTAGCTATGGGCGATTATGCTTAATGAAAGTATTTACAAGAATGAAGCAGAATATAATGAAAGATATTCTGGGGATTTAAGCTCAAGGAATTAGATAAATGATTCTGTACATCATGTAATTATTACTTAAAATATAGATCCAAACTTGTTAAGTCACGAAGAGCAATGCCAACACAAAAAGTTGGAATAATGTTTATGGTATCATGTCTAATTGAACTAGCTTTAAATTGTTTCAAGTGCTAATGGGAGAGTGAACATTATAATGAAGTGGTTGTAGCATTGAGGAAGATCATATCTCAACTTCTTATTTAAGGGGCTTTATTAGATAAATTTTTCTTTTGCTTCTTGTCATAGGGTTCTCGGGAAGGCCACATTTTCCTCGTCTTAAGTTAAGACATAAAACTTTTGGCTTGAATGGAGGATTTTAATTTAGTAAAATAATGTGATGACTCCCCTCAGTTCACTAGATGATTCAATAATTCTTGGAGTCATGTGTTGTGTTTTTTTTTTCTCTTTTCTTCTTTTTTCTTTGGAGAAGTAACTTTTGGTCAAGAGTTTGATTCCCCTATTTTACAGTCCCTCTTAATTTTAATGTTCAAAAAAGGGAAAGAAAATCCTACAATGTTATTAATATATCGAAAAAGTACTACAATTCCTCAAGGCATCATGGTCTGTTCTTTAACACAAAAACTTCTAGCTGACTCTGAATTCATCTCAACCATTACCTGCCAAAATCCATGGGCATACAGATCTCCGATCCAAACAGCTCTAACTTCAGCCTCCAAAACAAATTTGTCTTCCTTCCATTCCTAATCAAACCTCCTGACCCTGCTGCAAAACCATCCTCCTCCAAGGCCCCATCCGAATTAAGCTTAATTTCGGTCCAGAATACCGATATGAGTTGAATAGGATTCTTACCAATAGGATTATTGAGCTGTAAATTAACCAATCTTCTTAAGAAGGAACTGAATTTGACAAACGATCTCTTCACTTTTAATCAACATACCTTTATGTTTAGAACGGGTTCTAAATTCTAGCCCTCCAAATAAACCAAAAAACCAGCCAAGGAATAACAACATTTCCACCATAATGCTTATGACCACATTTGATCAGCCAGAACAAAGGAAACTGCCTCACATTATTGCAGTCAAGTAAACTGGACAGCAAAGAGACTAAGGAAATGTTTCCATACTTTTCTAGGAGCAAGACAATGAATGAAAATATGTTTCCATACGAGCTGTCCGATTTGATGAGATTGATGATGATACATGATATGGGGTACGGTTCAGTGTGATTTTGATATTGATTCTTAGCCGGTCTGAAAAAAAATTTTAAATTCTATAAAAAAAATTAAAAATTTTATATTAGCCCTATTAAATTTGTAACTTTTTATGTCACGGCCCATGTAAATTAAATTCCTGAATTAGCTAATTAAGATTTTGGGTTTATTGTGAATGGGACTACTTTGACCATAGATTGGAGACGACTAGATGCATGTAGACTTTATTTTAATACCTTTGTTAGTTTGGTATGCTATTGTAAATAATCAGCAATATGTCAAAACTCTTCACACTCTTTGTCGTCATAATTATATATTTGTATATTTATGTCACTTAAATTTTCATTCATCTCTCTATGTAATATATTTTGGATACACTACGGTGTAAATTTGGAATTCAAATAGAATGTTCACGCATTGAGCGTCTCAAGTATGTCTTAAGTTAGTTATTTATTCTAGAAATAAATGGGGACTAATTTTCAATTTTTTAAGTACCAAATATAGCCCACGTGTTTTGATAGTGGAAAGTTAGGATCTATAGTGCACGTCACACTTCAAATCCACAAGATCAGATACTTGAGTGCGGCTTGTCAATCCTCATCACTAATGTGTATTTGGATTGACGTGAGAGATATTTCAAGTATCTTGAAAAGAATAAACAGTTTTTTTTTTTTTTGGCGGTGAAAGGAAGAATAAGCATATCTTAAAGTGCTATTATATTTTTGACTTTTTTCTATAAACCTATCAAGAAAAAAAGAAAAGAAAAAGAAATTAATCCAAGATCTTGTCCGTTAGATTATGAATTGGGGGTCCAAAGTGATCTGGCCTTTTCGACCTCACCTCCTGCCCAGGTTTCCGGGACAAAAATCCTTGCTCCACCAATATAATAGAAGGGCGGCCGGAACTAGTTTTTTACCTGTGTAATGTACGGGAAGAATTATTTAAAATAATCTCACTTATTATAAAGATTTGAGAAATTAGATACCCACACATTTGAAAGAATATGTGAAAAACTTGATATCATAATATAGTGATATAGTATCATATATTTTAATTTTATTTTTTAAAATTCTTAACTGTTGATAGTTTTGTCTTATTTTATTTTATTTTTGCAAGCATAATTATATTTTCTCTTAATCTTTTCATATGAAATAAATAATCAATTCATAAAAATCAAATCCCAAAAAAAATCATAAAAATCCTCCACTATTAACTTTGTTTGTATCACTAATACCCATGTGGTATAATGATCATAATCAAAAGAAAACAAAAGTTAAAAATATAAAGTGTAATTCAAATGTGGTTCATTAACAAAAATTCTAGTGTGAATATAATTATTTTTTCTGTATCTAAGGAGAAACTATTAATTATTTTTATTTATATAAATGTTAACTCATATCTAATTGTATAGATGGAGAGTTGGAAACTGACGCAATATTTTCATATTTGTATATCTGCAATATTTCTGGCATTGTTATATTGCAGCAAGAAAAAGATTTAAATAAAAATCTTTGTTCAAAAAAAAAAAAAGTGTAACTTGAAAGGCTAATTTCTTGCCAGTTGCAATCAGTTTTAGAAAACTAGATCAATCATTGAACCAGGAAAAATAATCGTTCAACGGTCAAAAGTTCGAATCGGGTTGAACCGAGATCAAACAATTTTAATGAAATATTATAATAATAATAATAATAATAATAATAATAATAATCAATTATGGAGTTTTTTTCATAATTCCCCCCCTTTTCTTTACCAGTTCGACTTGTTTTTTTCTCGATTGCAATCTGATGTCTAAATGGCTAGTTTTTCATTGAGCAGGACTGCTCAAACCAGGATGTCCAATCTGATTCTTAGAACTTTGTTTGGAACTAAGAGCAAATTTAATGTAAGAGGAAAAAAACTAAGAGGAAAAAACTTATTTTCAAATGTTTAGGGGAAAACTAGAGGTGGGACATTTAAGTTGGACACGTAGCATAATTTAAATGGTTGAATATGGTTGTGAGACGAGCAACGAAGGGGGAAGGAAAATGGGAGGGGGGAATTTTTTTTTTTTTTGGGGGGGGGGGGGGGGGGGCTA